>CAUYRH010022905.1:0-52465 GCA_963574655.1 Perodicticus potto | reverse complement strand
TATAATTGGGTTATAGCTTTCATATGAAAGCTATAACTTGGTTTCATAGTAGGGCTGAGTACATTGGATACTTTTGCTTCCATTCTTGAGCTACTTTGCTCCATCCAGGTAAACATGAAAAGAGGTAAAGTCTCCATCTTTTTTAAGGCTACATAATATTCCATGGTGTACACATACCACAATTTATTAATCCATTTGTGGATCAATGGGCACTTGGGCTTCTTCCATGACTTAGCAATGATGAATTGGGCTGCAATCAACATTCTGGTACAAATATCTGTGTTATAATGTGATTTTTGATCTTCTGGATATATACCTAATAGAGGAATTGTAGGATCGAATGGCAGGTCTATTTTTAGATCCCTAAATTTTCTCCAAATGTCTATCCAAAAGGAACGTATTACTTTGCATTCCCACTCTTGGTATCCTTAAGTAAAATCTTTAACATAAATAGGAATCTTATGAGACTGTCTTTGTTTCAATTTTTTGCAACTTGTAATAACAGGAAGGGGTGAACATTGCAAAGACAAAACAATATAGCGACCTACTAACAATTTAAACAAACACTGCCACTCAAGATGAGGAGGACAATCTTGAAGTTGCAGACACCTTGAGTAGGAGCTTGGATTTTTATAAGGCATAGAATATGAAGACCCCAGCTGACACTGTTTGCCATGCTCCTGGCATGGTTACTGGCACGGCAGCGGTGGCATCACTTGGGGACTTGTTAGAAATGCACACTCTTGGGTTCCACCCAAGCCTACTGAGTAAGAAACTGTAGGGGGCGTCCCAGAAACCTGCAATTTAACAAGCCTTCCAGGTGCTAATGTTTGAGAAACGCGTTGAATCCTCAGTAGGGTGGCATTGAACTAACGGATGAAAAGCTTATGGAACCATTGTAGACTCATGGTAGCCTCTGCTTTTATGTCTTTAAAAAAATGTTACTCTGTGCTGAATCATAGTTCCTCGGCAACCAGGCTTTCAACCCTAAAGAGCTGAGCTAGAGTGGTTTTCTCTCCGACAGCTTAATAGCAGACCACTCAAATCCCAAGGTATATGGGTTGGTGTGGCTACCTTGGTGTCATCCAATGAAAGCGGATATTCTGAGGCCACCCTGGGCTCCCGCTCTGATGGCAAATTGCCTGCTGGACCTAAGAACTGTGCTCTGCTCCTCGATGGGTAAGGAGTTAAGAGCAGTTGCTTTTCTCAAACACATTCAGGGGACTTTTAAAAAAAACATCATCCACCCTGGCACATTCTCGCAGAGAGGTACAGTTCTCTGCTTGTCAAGCCAGGATATTAAATTAAGCAATTTTCATCAGATAACACATCTTCTGGTTCATGTAAATGTCCCGCGAATCACTGAGCTCGTAACTCAGTCTGATTGAAAGTGAGCTGCTAATCCATTTCACTTTGTAGGCAGACTATGGGGTAGCTGGGAGCTTGTTCTTGCTCCAGAGCCACAGGACAGCCACTTTAAGACATCCCCCTCTCCCACCCTATCAGGCTGGGGGCATCCAGTCCCCTGGCCTCGGACCAAGTGACCACAGGAGACCTGGTATTCGTGTTTTAGAGGAGTTAGTGCCCAGTTCTGAGGGCCATACACACTCAAAGTGAAGTTGAAATTGAACATTTGCCATGATATCCTTTGCCTCCCTCGCTTCTAACTTTCCTCCTAGGCCAAGTCCAGGGACATGATCCTTACGTTCACTCCAGCCCCAACAAATAATGTTGCCAGTGCTTAAAAACTGTGGCCCTCAATTTCCTTATGTGTAAAATGGGAAGACTCATGCTACTTCCTCATACAGTGCTGGGCAATTAAATGAAACAACATCAGTAAAATGCTTATCTTTAACAATAATTACTGCTAATTTTCTAATTGTTTTAATTTGGGCACCTTTGCTTCCTGGTGAGTCTGATCACTTTTGTATTTCTGAATGAATGGCAAATGCGTGCTGCATCTGTCTGTGTGTCTGTTTGTCCATCATCACTTGTAAACAGCCACCTTATGTCCCTTGGCCAAGTGTGAGCTCCCTGTGTGTTGGGACGGATTTGCCACTGCTTACCTTTCTCTTAAAACTCTGGCATGTAGTAGGCACTTTAGTTAATACCAATTAATTACTAGCTGATGCTTCTAAAGAGGTCTGGGCCCCAGAAGCCCTTCTGGGGGTGCCATCGTGAGATCATCCACTTTGGCTCACACTCACTGTCCATTTTAAGATGAGTAGTTTTTTATGGCCTCCTGGAGGTGTGTAGTAACATATGAAAGGAGCAATGAAGATATCTTTGATTGCCAGATAATGGAAATCAGGAGACTCAGATTTACCATGCACATCGCTATGCAGAGAAAGATACACGTTTCTGCCTTTATTGCTCACCTGGTTAGCTGTGCAGGGTGCTAGGCGGGACAGATGTGGATAGAGGGCAGGGAAGGAGGACCTGAACATCCTGTGGGAGTTGACCACTCTCAGGGAGAAGAAGGGCTGGTGCTCACAGAGGGAGGGACCAGGTGCGATTTAGTTGGTCCCGGGGCAGAGTAGGGTGGAATGGGGTATCAAGAAGCTCATCCTGTATCTTCTCCTCCTGCAGAAAAAATAAAAGTGAGCTCTTTGGCCTGGCAGGGGTGGAAGAATTACACTCAAATAGTTTAAGTTCAAGGTGAATGTATTCATTCACCTTGTATTGCATTCTGTGCATTCTGTGTGAACCTCAAGAAAGAATGATCTGTGTTTTTCATTTTTACTTTAAACTTTCATCAAATATGTTTATTTTTATCATTAAAGTCATGTGTGGACATTGTAAATGTGCAAAAACACGAAAAAAATTATGAAGAAGAAAATACAAATAACTTTTAATTATTTTAACATATTTTGGTGTTTTCTCTTCCAGATTCTCCTGCTTCTCCATAAATCCACCCTCAAGAGGTTTTTTTATTTCTTTTTTTTAAAAATATATCCTGAGCCCTTCTTCACGTCTTTCAAAAGTCTTAGAAGACATGATTTCAATGGCTGCAGAGTCTTCTAGCCTGTGGATGAACTTTTTTTACATTTCTTATGATTGGATTTTCTTTTTCTTTCTAATTCTAATCCTTTGCATTGATTTCACTTTGACCTTTACATGGGAGCAAGCCTCTGACATGATGCTGAATGTTCCCCGCTTCTTGGTGTTCTTGACTTTGAACATGGGAGAGTTGGTGATCTGTTTCTAAGTAAGTAGAGCATGGCAGAGGTGATGGTATGCCACATTTGAGATTGGGTTACAAAAAGCCTGGCTTCTGTTTTGGGGTACCTGTTCCATCCTGCAGCTGCCTTGTCCCCTCTGAGAGCAGCCAGCGGGTTGTGGGGCTACACTGTGGTCCATTAGACCAAAGAAGTGATGTCTCCAGCCAACATCCAGGGAGCACGAAAGCCTCACCTCCAGCCAAATAGGGAAGTGGCTCTTTCCCTATTAGAGTCCCAAAAAGACTATAGCCCTAGCTGTAAAGCTTTGTTAGAAAGACTACACCAGATGTACCCAGCCAACCTGAGCCCGGATCCCTGACCTACATAAACTGTGACACCATAGATACGTTTTAAGTGTTGGGGTTAATTGTTACACAGCAGTGGATAACAAATGCTCTGTAAGTCTTTCTTGTCTTATGTCGTCAGATGTCTTTTTATGATTGGACATTTTTATGCTAAGGGCAACATGGGATACTGGAAAGAACAGCATGTTTGGGGTTACACAGATGTGCAAGCTTAAATTCTGGTTCTTTGCTTCCTTAGATGGGTGGCTTGGGCAGGTGAATTTCCCTGAGTGTCAGCACCTTTACTGCACCACCAGCAAAACAATTCTTCACTGAAAGTATCATCACGAGTTTCGAATGATGTACTATTTGATAGAGGCAATTTGATCCATGGAAGATTCTCACCCAATGCAGCTTCATCTCTGTCAGAGCTGGAAATTCTGAGCAAATCTTTCCTTGCTTAAATAACAAACTTTATAAATACAAACTTTTAAAAATGCATCACATATTCCCTGTCTTCCTATACAGTTGCACTTTTCTTGATGTCTCATTGCAAATACCAATAGTTATCCTGAGCTTGCTAATTTAGGGTCCCCAGGGCTGGTGGGAACAACCTGCCCCGATATTGACTGGCTCCAGACTGTACTAGGTCTTTTCCTTCATGTTTGATGTTTCTCTTCTCTCCCTTACAAAGTCTCATCTGCTAGGACAGACACTGGGGAAAGCAGCTTTTCCTCCCACAAGCATTTGCCTGGTGTTTCTCTTGTGCAAAACACTAGAATTCAACAGCAAATGTTGCAAGAAAATGTCTCTGGGTCTCCTCTTTTCCTAGGCTCTGGGAAGAGATTGCAATACTCTTATCAGTTTGATTCTGACCAACTTCTGTGTTTCTGGCTTGGTTCCACATAGTTGAGGTTGCAGGGAGAAAAAATAACCAAACATGATTCCAGATAAGTGAGGTTTTAGCTCAAACTGAAACTGGAGTAACACTTCCCTCCTCTGACTCAGTTGCTTCATTCCTTGACCGCCATGGGCCCCCCAAGTTCATGCCAGGCTTCTTGCAAACGTGAGCCTCCAGGAGTGAATGGATGAGACCAATAAGAAAATGTCTCTCCACCTTTAAGATGACCAACTCCACTCTGACGATGACAGATTCTTTTTCCAAATCAGAGAGAACATCAGTCTACAGTGACATTTTCTTAAGTGTGTTCTGCCAAGCTGGTTTTGTGGGACACTAATATATACCACGTGCATATTCCATGGAAAATCTTTCATTTAAATCATGAGTAACAGAATCTTTTCCCTCAAAACTTCTTAGAGCCTTTAATATGCTAATGTGCTTTGTGAGTTTCCAGGACTAATACAAGTTAGACAATGTAGCATTTCTCAAATTCATTTGACCATAAAACATAATTAGTTTTTTCTTTGCTCTTTCCTCTATTTTGGAAAAACCTCACATCAAGTTGGGAATATCATATGACTCAGACTATTAAAATTCACAGTCTGAATAAATAAAATTCACTATTACACAATAGATGTGTGTATCACGTGTTCACACAGATATTTTGGTAGTAACACATAACAAAATCAAAGCTGTTCACCAATACATAAAGAGAGGAAGTCCTATATAGATGCTTGGCCCGAAGAGTCATGCCTCAATTTTAAAAGCCCAATTTTAAAACTGAGCCATTATAAGACTATAACTACTTAGTGGTAATTTATATACTTAATTATAAATTATAAAACTCAATTTTAAAATTGAGTAGTTGTAAGATTACCAGTAGGATCTATCGTTCCCTGATTGATTTCCTCGTCTGGACAGGATTTAATTGTGACGCCTGTGCGTTGGAGTCCCTTGCTATCATCAGTTAGAACTGAGGGGGAAAAAGCAGCCTTCCGACAGTGTCTCTTTCCCTTCCAGGACAGAAACATATTTCTGCGTTGCATTTTGGAAAATGTCCCATAGCTGCCGCTTGACCCCTTCCTTGGAACTTTGAAACTCTCTGATCAGCTAAAGCACAAGAAAGCCTCCCCGATGTTCTAACCCTGCCTCTTTGGGCAATAAATTAAGAGGGATGGGGGCTTTCTCCCGTTCCGCTGCCGAGCAGTGCTTGGAGCCTGTCAGTGAGAGCAGAAAGGCGGGCCTGTGCATCAGGGTTGCTGCGAGTTCCTACTGGAAGTGAATGAATCTCTCTGGAAGTTCTCTCTGCTGGATCCCCAGGGGCTGTGCCTCTAACTTTGATCTCTGAGACCAGAGCTTCACAGAAAAGCAAAACATGCTGACATGATCGGGTCTGGGGCATACTAGGAATCATACTAGGAATTCGTTGCTGAAACAGATAATGAAGAGTCTAAAGATGTAGAAACAGCAAGGATTGCGAATCGCCCAGCCACCCCTCCTGGAGACATTTCTAAACTGGGTGCAAAATCACTCTAGAAAGGGGGAGTTGAAGGCCTGGCCTGTTAGCGGCTGCTATCCTGATAAACTAAAAACGTGGGCAGTTCATTCGAGGCTGTTGAAGAATGGATGGTGGGATTTAGTTTGGAGAAAGGGTTGGAGTGGCAGGGAGCTCGGTAAAAAAGGAACAGGTAGGAGTTGGGGATTGACACGGGTGGCATGAGTTCTAGTCCAAACATTCATCTGCTTTGGAGAGTCTTCCCATCTGTAAAGTAGAAGAATCTATCTCTCAACGGTTGTTGCGAGAATAAATAAGATTATCCAGGTGACTCTTTCAGAACAGTGGCTGACATTCAGTGTACAGGGATTATAGCAAACTATGGCTCATGAGCCCAATGTGCCTGCTGCCTATTTTTATAAATAAAGTTTTATTGGAACACAGCCACATGCATTTCTTTATGTATCTTCTGACTTGAGTTGGCCTTGCCAGAATCAAATGGTTGAACAGTGGGGCCACAGAGAAATATTATCTATTATTATAATCCACATTACTAATACCAATTCCATAGAAATATAAGAATAAGATGAGGATAAACATGTCAAAGAACTTTTAAATGTCTCAAATGAACCTGTGTCTGACCTAGGGGACGGTTGATTCAACCATCTATCTATGCAATGTAATTTTACGTCGAATGTTTTAAATGACGTAAAAGAACAATACTTAAAATTTACGGACACACCGATACCTACATGGCCTTCACTATGTGCTAAGCATTTGGTTGGTATCATGTCAGCTCATGCTCAAACAGTCTCAATAGATGGGTATTAATTTTATCTTATTGTACAGATGAAAAGAAATGAAGCTCAGAGTGTTTAAGTAAAGTCTTCAAATTTATGCAGGGTGTAAAAGGCAGATCGAAAACATAGGCCTATCAATTTATAAAAATAAAATAAATAGTTGACAAAATGGTATATGCTGTAATATCTAGGTTAAAAAAAAAGTATAAATGTGTATGTGTGTGTATGTACACACATTCACAGGTGACAGAGAAGATCTTTATTAAAATGTTGACAGACGTTATGTTAGGGTGATAAGATAATAGACCATATTTAAAATTTCTCTCTTCTTTGTAGCTAAAAGGAGTTCTACACCCTGTGTGAATTTGAAGACATCACTTAAACACTTTGAGCTTCCCTTTTTTTTCATGTATTCTCTTGAACACGTGTAATAAAGAGAGAGAGAGAGAGAAAAGAGAGAGTTAGACAAGAAAATGGGTTATGCAATTCCTAAATGTCAGATATTATTTGCCAGCATTCACACTTCGGACCTAATTACCACCTAGGTTAATAAGGTTTGAAAGCGAATGTTAATTTCCACTGAATATGATTCCAGAGGAAAAGTCTGTCGTGCCAGGAGTAAGTGTGTGCTGAGCTTCCCAATTTTCCTTCATGGCTCAGACAGACCTGCTTCCCCCCCCACCCACTCTTTTCCTCCACCCCTTCCTTGCTGGAAGTTGCAAAGCAACCATGCCCCCTCTTCTTTCTTGGAGGTCTGTGATTGCCTCCCAACTTTGAAGAATCCTGCTGCTTTTTATAAATATTTTGGAAGCATCTCAAGTTTTATAAAAAGTCACTTAGAAGAGATGCATCATGACAAATTGAGGAGTCCATGAGATCATTGCCCAGGTTTTTCTTGTATTTTTTCCTACTCTAGAAAGTGGGAATACATCCAAAACAGAATGTGCACTGCCCTGTTATATTTCTGGGAGAATAAAAGGAATCTGGCCGTGTGCTGCGAAGCATCCGACATTCACATATTTTCCTGCCAAATGTCAGTGTTACTTGCAGAATGTGGCTCTTTTTATTTTAATCTAAGAATATCACTCCTGTGAATTATGATCTTTCCCTGGTTTGGATATTAGAGTGGGAATCGGGGAATCTGTGAAAGTGGATTCAGGCTAGGTAGGGAACAATGAGCATTTCGGAGAAGGCAAAGTTAGGAGGTACCTGTAAAAACATTCTTTGTGAAAAATGTATCTCTGCTTTGCTCATTTTTGGGAACTTTTTCTTAGAAGCTTGGAGCCTCGAGGTTCTTCCCTTGGGGTTTTGTTTTTACTGCAGTAAATTTGTATAGGAAATACATACGACTTAAGCAACAATTTGTGACAAACACTTTATCATTTGCTGGGATACATAAATGGGCAGGCAGACAGAGTTTCTGTTATTATATACATTACACGTGAGTACAGAATAGAAAATTTAATGATGTCATGGGTGTAAAGTGTTTTAGAGGATGTCCTGGGTGATATAGGAGCATATAATGGTTTTAAACTAATCTGAGGGGTCCTGGGAGTGTTCTGAGATACAGTGACAACTGTGCTGAGTTACCCGAAAGTTGAGGGGTGTTTAGGATAGACAAGTGTCTCAGGCAGAGGGAACAGCTTATATGAGGGCCCAGAGGTAGAGGACAGCCTGGCATATCCAAGAAATTAATTTCTTCTTGCAGGGTTGTTGATGGGTAGCGATGATTAATTATCTTTTAAGAACCTATGGCACTTAAATACGTGTATTGCAGAGAGTCAGGTGCATGGCTATAGAGTTCACAGCCCAGGTCATGCACTGTTTAACTTCCAAGCAGGGAAGTCAAACATCTTCATGAATTTTGATTCATTCTTATTCCCATTCCCAGCACTAATGAAATAATGAGACACTAGATAATCAAAGCTGTAATTTATTTTGTTTGGGTTTTTATTTCCAAGAGGAAGTATGTACTCCACGTAGCTCCACGTGTTTCTTCTATTAACTGCTGGAGCTGCGGAAATCCCTGTAGATGGGAGAAAAAATACACATGAATTGGCATTCTTGGTCGGGAAAGATCAATTCTCTTCCCCCACATAAATCCTGAAAGACTGGCCTCTCCACACCCAAACTTGGGCCTCAAGGTATTTAGGATTGAAATCAGAAACTATTTTTAATAAATCTTGTCACAGAAAGTATGATCCCAGCTCCGCTCTCGCTGAAGGAAGGGAGGGAGTAAAAATAAACATTTATTGAGCATGTGCTTCACACAGAAGATTTATGTATATGTCCTCTTTAGTCTTAACAATTCCAGTAGGAAGATCCCTACTAGGAAGACATTATCATCGTCCATCTACACAGAAAACCAAGTTCAGAAGACCGCGTTTCACTCCCTCATTTTGCCTCTCTTCGAATTGGATCATCCACTGACCTCTCTCACCTCCAGAAGGGCTGATCTCACCTGCCTGAATAAGCCTCTTTTCTTTCCTTTGTATCCTACGTCCTGCACACACCGGGTTCTTTCGTAAGTCAGTGGTGGGATCGGAGAGGGCTATTCAGTCCTGTTTCCGAAGCAACAACAGGAAGAAGCAAGATAAGAGATGTCTAGGATGGTCCATGCCACACAGGTAGAGAGGAGATGATAAAAAGATGGCTTCCCTTTGCATGTAATTTGCATATAGAACCCGCAGGACCCCAGGGGTGTAGGTACGCGAGGGAGGGTTATGGGTTGTCATAAAGCAACTTTATTTCGCTGTCCCTAGGTGAAAGCCTGTGCACCCTTATGCTTTTCTTACCTATTCTATTGCAATAAAAGATCTTGTGGTCATTTTAAGCCACTAGACACAGTTCACTGCAGAAGTAAGGATGCACGGTCCCATCTAATCGTCAGCTTTCAAACTAGGTAGAAAATTAAATCAACTTTCTTCTTCCAGGCAGGAAGAATTAGCCTCTCTCCTTTTTTCTCCACTGGCTTCTGGGATTAAGCAGGTGGGAGCCATGCAGGGAGGAGAGAGGAGAGAAGCGTGGAAGTTCTGATTTGACTGGTGCTGCCTTAAGATAGTTCTAAGCTCCCTGGACAGATTTGCCCTCTCATGGGCACCTACATAGGTTCTTTAGACAGGACCCCTCATCTCTCTTTTGACCTTGGCTGAGAGGACACCACCCTGCATCATTTCTTAATCTTTCAGGAGCCTCCAGGAATCACGCAGTCCCTTTGGCTGCTCTCGGCTGGGGTCTGTGCACCCTTTCACGTGCCCTGGCTGACTTCAGGTGGCACACACCGGTGCTATCCCACACATTGTCCAGTTTGGGTCTACAGAACATGCTCACAATCCGTGGTGCCAGTAAACTCTGCAAGTAGACTTCATTCCTAAGCCAACCACTTCTCTTCCAACTGAGCAGAGAATCTGTCTATGTTTTGTCTCCGATCTCTCAGACGAGAGCCAGATGGAAGTTCCCAACGTACCCACATGAGGGCTCTTACCTTAGTCTCTCTGGGCAGTTTCCTTAAAGTTCCTTTTTCTTGTTCTGTAGTAAAAAGGATTATCTTCTCCCACTCCTCGAGGGAAGTAGAACATCTAATATAAATCTCTAAACATAAATATATCCTCCATAGTTTTTTTTCTCTTCTGACCCTTATAACATGTCTGGTTGAGTTCAGGGGTGTAAGGGTCAATTGATTAATAATAGTTCTTAAACACCTCCCTTGTGATTTTTAGGGCACAGTCTATGTGACAAACTACATTGTGGTTTCTGATATGTATGTACATTTATGACTGTCCTTCACCCTTCCAGAGCTTCATGACCCTTGCAGATGCTCTCACTAAGCAGTCTATTTCCTCAGCCCTGGAAGTGAGGCTGGCTGTGTGACTTGCTTTGGCCTGTCGTGACAGTATGTCCACACTGAGCGTTGGTACCCAGAAGGCTTGTGAGTTTGTCTGTCTGTCTCTCTCTCTCTCTCCTCCCTCTGCTGTTGCCATGAGAACATGCCCAGGCTAGCCAGCTGGAGGACGAGAGACAATCAGAGCAGAATCCAGCCATCCCAGTCATCTCAGGCAACAGCCAGCCAACCACAGTCATGTGACCAATCCCAGCCAAGATGAATAAAGTTACCAGTCTGCCCACCAGACACGTGAGCAATGGTCATTCATCATTATATGCCACAAAGGCCTTGTGGCCGATTCCACAACATCGTATCAGCATTAGACGACTGAGAGGTATCTGACATTGGCATCCTTAGGACGTCATCTGAAAACGCTGTCTTCTCATAAATATTGCTTCGAAACTGTAATCTCCAAACTAAAAAGATTATTCATTTCCTCCCCTTAGTCCTTTCTGATATTTAAGGTAACAAAAGTTCATGGCACTGGCCTTATAGTAATATAAGTAATAATATAGATTTCACAATGTGAACCCCAATCTGTGCTCAAGAGAACAAATATTCCCTGAAGTGCTCCATGATGTGAGACGCCCAAGTTCAAGAGCTGTCGTGGGGCCAGGGCTAGGGTGTAAGGAGGGAGCTGCTTTCTCAGGGCACAAAGTACCAAGCCACATTAGGACCTGAGGCAGAAGGTGTGATACCCTATTGAAATACCTATCTGCTGTCCATTTGCTCTCTGGGAAGATTCAAGAAGCACAAGAGGCCCCCCACATTGGTACCGAGTGGGGGTCTGTCTCTGCTCTTCCTCTTACCCAGTCTTGTCGTTTTAATTTTCAGCCACTGGATTTGCAATAGGGTATACTGTGTAGCATGCTGCCATGGGTCACCTCTTCAGGGGGGTGAGTTGCCCCAGGTTTGGCAGTGGCCAACCACAGGGCTGAGACTCCAGCCCCCTGGTCATCGCCCATGATGGAACAACCCTGGAGGGTTCAAAGTCTCCTTCTGTCTCTGAACAGTCTCCAAACAGGTAGGAGCCAGAACTGGTTGGTTTTTATGCTAAATTTGCTGCTGACTTGCCGTGAGATCTTGAGCACATGCCTTTCTCTCTCAGAGTTTCCATTTCTCCAAATGCAAAATAAAAAGAGCAAAATAGATCTCTGAAGGCTTTGTCCAGTCATAAATTCAGTTCCTGTTACATGAGTTTCTAAAATATACTTTGCCAGGCATGGTGGCTCATGCCTGTGATCCTAGCAGTCTGGGAGGCCAAGGCAGGTGGATTGTTGGAGCTCAGGAGTCGGAGACCAGCATGAGCAAGAGTGAGACCCCATCTCTATTAAAAAAATAGAAAAATTAGCTGGGTGTTGTGGTGGGCGCCTGTAGTCCCAGCTACTCGGGAGGCTGAGGTGGGAGGATGGCTTGGGCTCAGGAGTTTGAGGTGCTGTGAGCTATGATGACCTGCACTCTAGCCTGGGGCAACAGAGTAAGAATCTATCTCAAAAAATAAAATAAAAAAAAAAGTGTTTTCATGTTCTTAGAACCTCAGAGAGATAGGACCCCAGTGGAGGGGAGATGAACTGGACTATGGGAAAGAGGCCTTGTTCTTCATTTCCCAGACCAGCCTCATTGGCATTCCCTTGAGAACTTATCAGAAGTGGAAATTCTCAGTCCCCTCTGCAGAGCCCAGGAATCAGGACATCTGGGGCTGGTGTCCAGTGAGCTGTGTTTTAAAGAACCCTGCTGGTGGTTCTGATGAACGCTCAAGTGCGAGAACCACTGGGCTTGTCCCCTGGAGCTTGTCTCCAAGAGGATCACTGTCAATCATCACGAGTCATTGTCAACACCGCTGTGTCCTGACCACATGCCAGGAAAGTGCTGAAGGCTTTACGTGCACATCCCGATGAAGCCCCACAAACCTGTGAAGTGGGTGCTGTGATGTTCACCCCCACTTTGCAGGTGAGGAAGCTAGCGGCTAAAGAGACATTACGGTGCCAGATGTTACACAGCAATTGAGGGGCAGAGCTGGGACAAGAACCTGGATCTGTCTGTTCCCAAGCACGTCCTATATTAATACTTGCCCTTCTTAGGGGAGATCTAATTGTCAGCCCCAAAGCAGAGGGAAGGGGAAAGGATTGAATTTAGCAAGGTCATGTGACAGGGCCTGGAAACTCACCTTTATTTAAGCATCACAATCCCCTGGGGAGTTTTTTGGTTGTTTTTTTTTTTTAAACTGTCTCATGACCAGACGTCACCATCTCTGGACAGTGGGATCCCAACACTTTTAATACTCCCCAAGTGAGTCCAATGTACAGTTAAGGTTAAAAGTCAGTAGTTTAAAGAGTTTCCTTCCCAGCTGGAGACTGACTTCCACTTCCTCTTATTTCTGCTCAGCGCTGCACCCACTGCCAGCTTGAAGGGTGTTTCCTTCAGCATCTATGGGAAAAACCCACAAAAAAAGCCATATGTTTGTAAATATATCCTCTGCAGTTAACAGAGCTCGCTGTCATTTTACAGATGAGCAAACAGAGGCTCAGAGAGGGCCAGTGACCTCCCCAAGGTTGCACAGACAGTTCTTACAGGGGAGTTTCTCTCAACACCCTCTCCGGCAATTGCTTTCCCCCCACAAGCTATGCAGTCTGAAGGCTTAAACCCTTTCAGGTTGAGAGACGCTCTCAAGTCTTCTTGTGGTTTTGATTTCTTTTTCACAATAGCGCTTTGCATTTTCTCCTAAATTCCTTCCAGCTGTCAGGTAGGAGCTCCCCCCGATAAGGATTTCCCCAGTGTGGGAGAGAAACATTTACCAGAGGTAACCAAGCACACCAGGCCCCCTCCCGACAGTTTCCAAGCATATGGAATATATTGTGGTCGGAGGGAAATATATTTTAAGAATTTCTCCTGCATCTTTTCAGAGGCATTCCTCCCAGGATTACCACAGGTGTCATGAAAAGTGGGTTTTTGCTCTTTCCCAATAAGGAGGGGGCAGACTTTGGCTCCATGGGCGTGGGGATCAACATGGGCCTCAGCCCACGGCTGCAGGAGCCCCGCACCTAAACTCTCAAAGTTGGGTTACTTCTGTTTTCCCTGGGTGGTGTGTGCAGGGTAGGCAGGATATTTGTGAGAATGATAAACCTTTATGAGTGCTATAACTTAGCACCCTCTCCACTCTATTCTCTTGCCACATAGTGTTTCCTTCTAATCTATTATGTGCTCGTTTGGATTTTTCTTTGTGGTCTGCATTTCCCCCACGAGGGCAGCAATTTCCCCTGTATTGTTTCCCCAGCTTCTAAAATATCTTCTTTCACATAGTTGGTACTCAGTAAATGTTTGATAAATGAATGGGCTGATCTTTTCACATTCGTTCAATCAACTTAATGTTCGTGACGACCCAATATGGTCAAAAGTGTTATTAGCCCTCATTTTATAAGTAAGAAAAATAAAGCCCAGAGAGGCCAAGTGACTCGACACAGGTCACACGGCTGTATGTGGTAGATTCGAGGAGCAAATGCAGTCTATGTAAGTCCATAGCCCATGTCCTTAACAAGCCACGGGAAACACAAAGGAAGTACATCAGGAAGCCAAGTCTTTGAAAGGAAACTTGGACACCTAGTGTTTGTCAAACCCCAGGTTGGGCAATGGAGAATAAGATGCAGCTATTGACTGCAAAGAATTTACTGACTTCTAATGAAGAGAGATGAGTTAACAAGTAATGGCATTGGAGTGAGGTAAGTACTGCAATGGGGGATTCTCAGGTCACCGGGAGAGCTCAGACGATGACGCATCTTTGCCAAAACCAGGGAAGGCTTCCTGGAAGAGGTGACATGTCACAATTGTCTTTATCTTTGCCATCTTCATCAGCATCATGGTCCTCAAAGTTATAATTTACTGAGGTCTTTCTTTGTTGCACACACCATAACAAATTCTATGCCTTTTTAAATGTCATTCTTCATAAAATAACCTATCAAGATGTTTTCAGACTCATTTCATAGATGAATAAACTGAGTTCAGTGAGGTTGCATAATTTGCCCAAGTCCCAGAGGAAGAGGCTGGACCGGACTTGGATCTCAGTTCTCTCTGGCCCTACAGTCATTGCCCCGCATGTGACCGGAGACCCAATGGATGTGTGTCGGGCGGAGTGCGGGAGAGTAACACATATAAAGAGATGAGATGTGTTTTCTGCAGAGGGAAAGGCTGGGAGGTCAGAGAAGTAGATCCATAAGGCAGATGTGAGGGAAAGGGTTTAGAATCCCAATCCCCAGGCCACCCACTTGGGTGACCTCGCCTGGGACATAACAGGATCTCAGCCATATTCACATCCCCCACCCCTGCTGGGTCTAATCCACAGAGGTTGGCATCACAAGACACAAAATGCGGCTGCTCAGGCAGCAGGGGTTACGGGCAGGGCTCCTGCCTCCGGCTGGGGCAGACAGAGATGGGCAAAAGTAATGCAACGTTCAGTCCAAGGTTTGGTTGGTTCTCTGCTTTCCCTGCCGCGTGTGTCCAAGGCAGGACATTAGCGAGAGTGATACACATTTATGGAGTGCTAATGGACTTCGTGTGATCCATCAGCCACCCTGATAATTTTTTTTTTTTTGTCAGACGAGTCTCACTATGTTGCCCTCAGTAGAGTCCCGTGGCATCACAGCTCACAGCAACCTCAAACTCTTGGGCTTAAGCAATTCTCTTCCCTCAGCCTCCCAAGCAGCTGGGACGACAGGTGCCCACCACAATGCCCGGCTATTTTTTTGTTGTAGTTGCCATTGTTGTTTAGCAGGCCCAGGATGGGTTCAAACCCATCAGTTCTTAGTGTATGTGGCCAGCACCCTAACCACTGAGCTACGGGCTGCTCCCTGATAATTCATAGGACAATAGTTGATTGTCTGACGAGATACTGGTGACCTGTCCCACGAAAGTGAGTTGGTTCTTCTGTAATTACCTCCCGGCTACCTTTTAATTCCTCTGTTGAAATGTTTACTGTATTTTTTGATGTATTTTCTTGGTTATAGTGTGACCTCAATTTATTATAATCTCTTTCAGATGAATAGTAATTTAACTCTGGTAAAATATCAATGGTTTGTTCCCATCTAGCTTCATTTCTCCCCCCCCAATGGTACTTGATTCTTTGAAGTCTGCTTGCTCTATAAGGCAATCATTGAGTTGTTAAACTATATTGAGCTTTCCTATAAACCATGCTATATGCTAAGCACTTCTCACAGGAGATATCACTAAATCATAACAAAGAAGATTAAAAAAAAATCCTAAGGTGATACTACAATTACCTCCATCTTAGGGATAGGAAAAATAAAGTGTAGAAGTATTGAGCAATTTGCTCAGGAACGTGAGCCTAATAAGTGGTAGAAATAGAATTCTTTTTTTTTTTAAAGCTTTTCTTTTCTTTCTTTTTTTTTTAAGAGGACATTCTATTTTTTTTTCAAATTTATTTATTTATTTATTTTTGCAGTTGGGCCAGGGCTGGATTTGAACCCGCCACCCTCGGGACATGGGGCCGGTGCCCTACTCGCGGAGCCACAGGTGCCACCCTAGAAATAGAATTCTAACCCATGTAGTGTGATTCTTAACAACAACAAAATGTTTCAGACCAGATTAAAAAATAGTGAATCCAGATTCACTTTGGAGATGAGAAAATCAGGGTTAAGTCAAAGAGACCGAAGTCCAGAAGTCCAGCATGTCTAAGGCTCAATAGCTTCTTTCTCCCCGAGCAACGTTCAGTTCAAGAGTTGGTCAACACTTAGTGAACATACGCTACGCCACTGGGGACGGGGAGGGTGATGTCACAGATGTATCCGTCAGGAGCTCACTGTACCCTGACCACTTCTCACCTTGTGTCCTCTACTCTGAATTCCCCCTCATGCATTCATTTGGAAGACATCAGATGGTGCCAGTCAGGGAGCATTAAAAATGCAACCAAGTGCAACCTGCCTATTTTCCACCTTCTCAGCGAGCCTGAACTAATAGGTCAGTCCAAAGTGACTCAGAGGAAATCAATACTCTTCCCCTGGTCCCTGAGCTCCACGATGAACCTGACTCAAGTGCCTTCTTTTATTTAACCCTTCCCTGCAACGCTGGTAGGTAAACATACATGATGACTCACTGAAAGTTCTTCTTTGTCATGGGGCAGAAATTGTTCTGTGTTTGCTCTCCCCAGAACTCTAGCTGAGGCCACCCCCCCTTTGTCCTTCCATTCCCCAGACATATCTGCTGTGAGTCACTGACTTAGCATACCCAGGGAGCAGGGATTCCCCTTTAACAAAAGGCAGAATTTGACTTCAGAGTCAATTCAAATCTTGGAGTAATTCCATCCCTCCCTGCTCCCTTGAATCTAGTGGAAGTCAATAAATAGAATGGTGAGGAAGGTGTTGATGGCTCTCACCACCACCCAGAGGACTCTTCACACACGCCATCATCTCCTCCCGTGAGATGGATCTCTGTCATTAAACCAGCTTTCAGAATTTGAAAGCACTTTCTTCTTTGGCTCTCAAACCATTTTTTCAATTACGATCAAACAGATCCCACTAATCTCTTTTAAAAGCTAGTACGTGACTGAGCCAGGATTCGAACACAAGAAGTCGTCTGACTTCAGAGCTCAAGTTGAGTCTTGCTGGTACCCATTACAACCCATCATGGGGCTGCAGTACCTGCTCCTGAGTGATGCTGCAACTGTTCTGCCAAGCTCACCCTGATAGCAGGAAGATAACTGCATTTTACAGAGGAGCAAAGTAGAGTGTACAAGGGAAGGGGATTTGAGCCAAAGGATTTCAAGATGGGAGCAACAGAAATGGAGGGTGATGTTCCTGCTTCCCATCCTTACCTCTCTCCATACACAGATGCCTTGAGAATATTCCTTCCTATTTCCACGCAAAAATATCCTGGCTTAGTTTGACATCAGAATTAACCAGGATGTAGTTTCAACTGCTGATACAAAGACCCAAATTGATAGTAACTTAAATGAGATAGTTTATTTCTCTATCCTGTGGAATAGAGAAGGATAAGTCATCCTGGGCTGGCACGGCAGCTCTGAGGTGTCCCATCCTCTGGCTTGCTGTATCTTCTTACATTGCACTGGCCTGGTTACGTGACCACAGCTAACAGCAAAGGAGGCTTTAGGTGGGTGAACATATTCCTACCTAAAATTTGGGAGATTCCCTTGCTAAAGGACGAAGAGGAGAACGGAGAGCGAGAGACTAGTGGCAGTTTCCCTTCCAGCATTTCAATAAGTGCCTCATTCCCTATACCCCAGTTTTGCTTTTCTTGGTTTCAGTTACCCATGCTCAGCTGTGATCTGAAAATATTAAATGAAAAATTCCAGGAATAAAGAATTCATATGTTTTAAATTGTGTGCTATTCTGAGTAGTGTGAGGAAGTCGTGTGCCACCCTGGTCCATTCTGCCTGAGAGACGAATCTCTCTTTGCCCAGCATATCCACTCTGTAGACACTGTCCACCTGTTGGTCACTTGGCAACCATCTTGGTCATCAGGGCAACTACTGAGGTGTCATGGTGTTTGTGTTCAACTAACCTTTGTTTTACTTAATCATTCACAAGAGTAGTGAAGGTGGTACATTGTTATAATTGTTCTATTTTATTATTGGTTATTACTGTTAATCCTTTACGGTGCCTAATTTATAAGTTAGACTTTATCGTAGAGATGTATGCATAGAAAAAAACATGACATGATTAGGGTTGTTTCTATCTGCAGTTTCAGGCATCCACTGGGGTAAAGGGAGGTTATTATATTCAAATAACTGTTAGTACCATATATTATATTTTACACCTATGTGTGTGCGTATGTGTATATCCTATGCATTTACTTCCACACAGATAATCACGGATGACTTTTGGGTGTGATTTCTTTTCCCCAGCTATTTTGTATCAGCCAGGTCCCTGTAGGAAAGACAGGAAAGAGTCAAACAAGCAATTGAGGAGAATGCATAAATATACTTAAAAGACGTGGGCAGATTGAAACTCTTCAGGCTTAAGCAAAGGTGATATATCAGTCTATGTTCACTGAGGAAAGGCGTTCCCGTATAACTGTGGTTCCCAACTTTGCTAATACCGTGACCCTTTAATACAGTTCCTCATGTTGTTGTGACCCCTAGCCATAAATTATTTTCGTTGCTACTTCATAACTGTAATTTTGCTACTGTTATGAACCGTAATGTAAATATCGATTATTAATTTTGCTACTGTTATGAATCGTAATGTAAATATGTATTTAGGTGACCCCTGTGAAAGGGTCATTCGACCCCCAAAAGGGTTGCAGCCCACAGGTTGAGAACTGCTGCACTATAAGTATCATAGAATAAAGAATTCATTATGGGTAGCTGGGCGTTGTGGCGGGCGCCTGTAGTCCCAGCTACTTGGGAGGCTGAGGCCAGAGAATCACCTAAGCCCAGGAGTTGGAGGTTGCTGTGAGCTGTGTGATGCCACGGCACTCTACCAAGGGTGAGAAAGTGAGACTCTGTCTCTCCAAAAAAAAAAAAAAAAAAAAAAAAAAACGATTCATTATGGGAGTTGCTGGGGACAGTAAGGTCACTAACTAGTCCTGAGTAAATGAATTAAAGCTTGCAGGAGAATCCGAAGCCTGGCAGTCCCAGACACTGGAGTATAAGAACAAAAGAAGGTCACTTTGGATGTCTATGAAAGATCATTCATTCTTCCTGGCTACCACTTCCACAAGTATGCAGCAAAACATTTGGTCATGGGCCTGATGCGGTTGTTGGTCAGCAGGTAAGAGCTGGGCACAGGACAGAAATAGGCACCTCTGTGTCTGTCTCCTCCTGCCTCTAACCAACATTCAAAGTGTAATGGGTGCTACCTCACATCCACTTCCCATATCTCACCCAAGTCCATGGTTGGGCAACTTTAACCTGGAACCATGAGGGAAGGGGATTCTGGGAAATGTAGTTCCTAGCACAATCAAGTTGACATTAACACAACAGTGCAAGTGGGGAGCCCTTACCAGCCCCAGTGCTGAAGTGGCTAACTAGGACCTAGAGAAATGAGCTAAGTAATGAGGGAGATTCCTGCTAGCAGTCACCTGATCCAACCAAGAGCAAGATGCAGAGAGGTAGCTGAGCGGCTAGGAGAATTAACATCCTGATTTTTTTCCTCCTGCCCTCTGAACTTCTCCTGATGTCATGCACGGGAAGAATGCAAGAGGAAGCCAGAGGACAAGGGAGCATATATGTAGATGCAGTCCCTAGAGTCAGCCTAATATCTGCACGGCGGGATGGAGAAGGGTAGAGAGGGGTCTTCAGGGGAAAATAGGAAATGTTCAGTACACTGTAAACACACACATGTACTTATCAGAATCACTACAAATTTGAGCCTCTGTGGTAAGCGGGCCTTTGCAGGAGTCCATAATGCTGTTACAATCAACAGAGATAGGAAAAATCCCAATAGTACTATGGCAAAAGAAGCTGAATCTATTGAATACCTCCCAATCCCCCAACCCTACTGCCCACCCACTCCAATAAGAATGTACTGGCTGGGTTTTTTTTGTTTTTGTTTTGTTTTTTTTTTTTGGTTTTGCCGTTTTTGGCCAGGGCTGGGTTTGAACCCGCCACCTCCAGCATATGGGGCTGGTACCCTACTCCTTTGAGCCACAGGCACCACCCAATCTACTGGCTATTTTGCTGCAAAATTATACCAGCGTTAGTGGATAATAACACAGATTTTAGAGTTAGGCAAACTTCATTCATTCATATAGTTAGTTGTTGGAAGAATGGGAGAAACAGCATGTACAAAGGTCCTGAGGTGAGAAAAACTTTGGAGTATTATTTGGGGAAATCAAAGAAAACAAGAGGATGAGGCACAATGTGAGGGGAGAAGTGACATAGGATGCTAGTGTGTAGACAGAGGCCAGATCGTTCAAGTCTTTGCAGACCAAGGTAAAGAGTTTAGATTAACCTACCTGCCAAGAAAAGAGATTTGAATAAATTCTTCTAGAGTCAAGCAACTAAATTCAGGGCAGTCATTTAAAATCATGTGATAGAAAAACATTTAAAAATATGGGAAAACTTTTACAATATATGAAAAACTGAAAATAACCAGCTGCAAGACATTATGTGCAATTTGATCATATTTTGGTTAAAAAAATGAATTACATAGCCATAGAAAATACCTTGGAAGGATATATATCAAATTTTTACAGTGGCCATTATAGAGCAAAATGACTATGGGCCAGTTGCATTTTTTTTCTTTGTCCTTTTCTGTGTTTTCCAAGTTTTCTGTTTGGAACACACTTTTGTTACCAATCTATCTATATTATAACTAATCTATCTTTTGTAACGAATCTATCTATCTATATTTATACCTATATCTGTGTTTATGTGTGTGAATTATACACATAAGGTCAGATATCTAAGTTCATGAACTCCTTGTAGGTAATACAGCAGTGAGAGTCTCAGGGACTTTTCATGCTAGAAAAGTGCTGCCTACCTCATTGCCAAAGATCACTGCGGTCACCTTCAAGGTATTCCCCTTGGGAAGCTGTGCACTGACATCAGCACCTAGGCAACCCTTCAGAGCAACTTGGGAACTCTTCTTCTGGAATGGCCATCAGAGCGGTCATCATATGAGGCTGACAATTAAGTTCATGAACTCATCCTAGAAAAAGTGCTACATACCTCATTCACTACAGTCACCAGATGGCCAACGGGAGTACTTTGGAGATACCAAAGTACCATTAGGGCACCGGCCCCATATGCTGGAGGTGGTAGGTTCAAACCCAGCCCCAGCTCCACGGGCACTATGGAGGTGCCCATAGTGATATTCAGCAACAAAGTATGTAGTACTTTCTCTAGGATGAGTTTGTGAACTTAATTGTCCAACCTTGTATATTTTTATATTAAAAAGCATTATGGGCCTTTTGTTTAAGTGCAGTGATTATTTCTTGTTTTTCTTTATGCCTAATTTCTTCTGCGACTGGGCATGAGATAGATTGTTTTGACACCAAGAACACATTTCTAGTCTTTCTACCACTTGTTAGCTGTGTGATCTTGGAATAGCTCCTTAACCTCTCTAAAGTTAAGCTTATTTGTCAAGTGGAAATACTACCACCTGCTCTGATTTCATCTAAGAGCTCTGATGGCAAAGGAATGATAAGGAAGGATGGAAATGTTTCCCCAGGGGACACAACACCCTATGAAGCGGACACACACATTGGTGAAACCCAATCAGGAATCCATAATCCAACGTGCTTTAGCTCTTTCCTCTTCAAAGTCATATAAGCAGCTTCTGCAAGTTCAGCTGAGTCAGGACAAACTATTTATTTGGCCCTGCCCCAGGAAGAAGAGTCATAGCAAGCTCCTTACTCTGCCCTCCCAGGCCCTATGTGATCTAACCTTTGGCTGCCCGGTAGCTTCGTCTCCAAGAGCATTTCCCTTGCTCTGAGTGTTCTAGCCGCCTGAATGCTCTCTTTCTGCCCTTTGACTGAGCTGTGTTCATTCCCACCTCTGGTCCCTAGCACTGGCTGTTCCCTCTGCCTAGAACCCTCCACCCCCATATCTTCTCACTGCTGTCTCTTTTACATGAGTCGGGTCTCTACCTAAATGTCACCTCCCCAGAGAGATCTTCGAGGACTAAAATTGTCCCTGAGACTCCCCCCTGTATCACCTTGTTGTGTTATTTTAGCAGCACCCATAACTCTTATTTGAAAACCTTATCCATTTGTTTGTTTGTTTACTTTCATAGTCTACCCACTAGGATGCACACACAATGGAACAGGGAATTTGTTGCAAGAATTGCATCTGGAATGTGTTAGACAATCAAAAATGTACTAAGTAAAAGAATTAGAAAAGCACATCTGGAGAGCAGGAAGAACAAAATCTGTATTATTGGTTGATGGGGAAGATGAGCATATACACAGAGTACCCCCATCCTACTAGCATAGCAGAGACTATTACATATATCTGAATATCCCTCTTCCCTGTCTTTAGTAATAGAACCTCTAGGTTTTACCTTAGGCACTTGGCTAACTATTAATAGAAAAAAGATGCATAGTCCCCAACTACCTTTGCAGTTAGCTGTGACATTGTGATTAAATCCAGGAAGAAATGATTCATACCACTTCAAGGTAATATCTTTAAAAGGAAGAGATGTGTCTTCCCCATCATGCTTTGCCCTTCTCACTGGCTGGAATGCAGACATGATGTCTGGCACTAGGGCAGCCATCTTGGGTCACAAAGATGGATGCCACATGTTATGGACAGCAGAGCCATAGATACAAGGAAGCTATGTCCCTGACATTGTTGAGCCACCAAGCTATAGATCACCTACCCAGCTTTCTACTTTCATGAAAGTAAACTTTTTGCATGTTCTAGACACTGCATTTAGGGGTCTCTTTTTTTAAAGTGCATAAATCTACATCTGACCTCATGTGTCTACTTACCTCACAGTTTCATAATATAATCATTGATGTTGCTATAGAATATTTCACATTGCTTTATCCAATCTCTTTTTGGTCCACAGTCCTAACAATAGTTGAAAAGGCCTCAGTTATAGAAAATATACTCAAGGGAAATGACCGCTCTTCCTCTTCATTGAGCTAAGCTTCTGACATAGACAAGTTTTTATTGAGGTTTGGTTCTTCCTTGGATTTTTGAAACTCAGAATTATCTGTGATCCCTTCTTTGAACCGAGCATGCTGGTGTTTGGTTTGCTACCTTTTGAGTAATAAATTATCGTCTCTGTTTGTGAAATTCAGGAAATAGATTCTACGGATGCTTCCTAATCCGAGAGGGAGAACTTGATGTGTAGCTTTTTATCTACCCCTCCCCCACCCCCGCAACAACTTTAAAATCCTGTCAGAAAAGAAGTATCTAAATTTAAACCGGAACTTGAAACTTCTGTGCCTCTGGAGGGGGAGGTGGGGAAACTTTGCTGACTCTGGCAAAGGTTTTGTTGGAACAAGTTTCAGAGTTTCTTTTAGTGAGATTGTTTGGCTTATTAATTTTTTTTAAATGGACACATATATTTTCCACAGGGACTCCTGGAAACCAATGCAGAATTACTTTCTTTGCATAACCTTGACTTTATTACAAAGTGTGGGCTGCTCAGATTTAATTTCCTTGGAAAAACGGGGCCTGGCATGGAATTGGATGCTGTTCCAGGGTGGAGCACAAAGCTGTCGCACAGGAGTCTGGGAATATTGGATTCCTGTGCCTATTTCTACATTTCTGAGTGAGCTCATGCTGGGGGCTCAGCATTGTGGAATTTAGGTAGATTTTCTGGGCTGTGTAGACTTCAAGGCCCCTCACACCTGTAAGCCCCTTTCCTTCATGAGGAAGGACGCAGTAACTCGTGCACGTGTTTTGTAAAATATGCACAAGGAAGAGTTAAGACCCTTTTGTCTTACACTTCTTCTTCTTCCTCTCCATTCTACTTCCTCTCCCGTCAGCTGTGGCCTCACGCATTTTGGAGTTCCGTCTAAGGGGAAGTGGAACTGGTAATATGTTTAGTTTTCGTTTAGTGGTATATTTTTCTGTGGTTTTCAGTTATTCAATGTATAGTTAAGATATTGGCAGCTGCCTTAGAGGCCTCTAGGAATATGTCTAACTGGCCAGGTTTTGATATGAACGTGTCCTATGTCACCTAGTCCCAGAAATATATGGGGAGTGAAGAATAAATACTTACTAGAGGAAAGATTAAGTTCTTTAGCAGGAATTATAATAAAAAAAAAACTGTTATATAAAAGGGCAGAATATGCAAGGCACCAAAAGTGTATGAAAAAATTTATACAATATGTCAGGCAGTTTGTTAATAAAATATACTGTACTATTTTAATAGGTTTTGTGCCATTTATGATATCTGTCAGATTTTAAAAATTTCTTGTACTCTCTTTTCTCGTGTTAAATAAGCATTCACTTTCATACCTAACCTTGCATCCATAATTTTGTTTCCTTTTCCTTAAAAGGACCTCTGAACAGTGTCAATTTCAGGTCCCAGAAACTCAGACTCTGCCACTGGCTATGGGGATAGTATAGCAGCACATAAAGAGAGATGGTGATACACTTGCTCAAGCATTGTATTGATGAGAGTTTTTATTTTACAGCAGAATGGACCAATTCTTAAAGAATTCTCTAGAACCGGAATTGGTAAATAATAGTGTGTAGCCCACATGTGGCCTGCTGCCTGTTTTTATAAATAAAGTTTTATTGAAACCTGGCTATGCTCATTTGTTTGCATGTTGTCTATAGTTGCTTTCACACTACAATAGCCAAGTTGAGTAGTTGTAAGCAAAACCATCTGGCATGCTAAGCTTAAAATAGTTGCCATTTGGCCTTTTACAAAGAAAGCTGATCCCACTCTATACCACAGACTCCTTAAAGAGAGCTAAAGACTGGTCAAACCCCTAAGAACTTTGGTCAATATCTTGTTCATAAGTGGTATGGGGAAGTCTCAAGGTTCTGTCATGTACCACACCCACAAGTATCCCACAAAAACCACTCTTTTCCAATCAGGCCTTGATAATGTTCCTCTTTTCCTGCTTAAGAACTGTTGATGGCTCCACAGTGCCCACAAGACTTTAGCCAGGCATTTGTGCTCTTCTGTGAGCAGGCACCGTCCCATGTCACCAATATCCCCTCTTACCCTCCTACATATTCCCTCTCCTGACCCCAGGGGTCAGTATGGATATTTCTGTCTCAGTATCCATCAGCCATAGAATAAATTTGAGGCATTGAAGTCAAACCATGGACTTGCTGCCTCCAAAATCTACACTTTAAAGCACTGCAGTAGACTTCTGCACTGGTGGAGAATTAATTATAAAATCCCAAGTTGCAGATGAGGACATGGCCATACAGATAAAAACTACATTTCCCAGTCTCCCTTGTAGCTATCTATAGCCATGTGACTAAATTCTGTCCAATGGGATGTGAGAAGGAATAATATTTACAACTTCCTGGCTGTACCATCAAAGAGTAGGGATGTATCCTCCACTTCCTCTTTCCTCCCTTCCTGAGTGAGCTGCAGCCTTCCTGGACCGGTAGTGGGGAAGGCACATGTTGAAGATGGCAGAGAAACTCAGGGCAGAGAGCCTGAGTCTCCCACTCTGAGGAGCCAACCCCGGAGTTCTGGATTCCTACTATGCTCAGACGATGACAAGGGGAGAAATAAACTTGTACCTTGTGTAAGCCCCATTTAGTTTAGCCTTTTGCTACGGCAACTGAACCTCTATCCTGAACCATGACCCTCACTGTTTTTCTGAAGTAGGAGTTAGGGAACTGGTAGGATGGTCCTGTGAACTAGCAAGTCTTCAAATGTTACTTGCATGGCAAGGAAATAAGCACCCCCAAACTCTCTCGGTGTCATCAGCTTCCTCAGAGTAGCCACAACCCTCTTCTCAGATCTCAGATCCACATCTCAGGGCAGCTGCTGTTGGAACACATTGTTTTGTCCAATGCTCACTCCTCTGGCCAGAGCTATGTCACAGGCAAAATAAACAGGATTGACTGTTTCCATCGCAACTTCATGCTTTACAGGAAGGAAGTTGGAAGTTGGACAGAGAACAGGTTTTTCTCCCGGGGAAAGGAACCGTCCATTTTGGACCCTTCTCAGCCAGGATTAATAACTGTCATGCTTCAGAACAAATAGGCTGTGGAGTTGCCACCCCAGTCTGTTCTACTTGGCTGTTTGGGGGCCCTCTGTCTTCACTAGTATCAGTGAAGTGTGACAATAAGTGGGGTTGTGTGAGAAGGCTGTATGCTTCCGCAAAATGCTTTTCCAACCCTGGGGTTACACTACCTAACCTTCTACCAGCAAGAAATGAACAACTTTGGCTTAAGTCTTCCCCTCTTCCTCCCCAGACTTCATTTATGGGGAAAAACCAGCTGGCCCTATAAAAGTAATTGGAGTTACAATTTATGTTGACTGGGTTTCAACTTCTAAATTCTGCACAGTGCTTGGTGGACAAAGCCAAGAACAGGATTACTCCTGTTTCCCCAGCAGCGTTTGGGAATGGAAATACCTTTGAAAGAAGCAGATGCGTGTAGCTCATTAGCATCTGAGTGTGAATTGAACTCAGAATTGGGTCCAGTCCTCCCAAGTAAGTGAATCTGCTTTACTTTCTCAAGCCCCAGAGATTTGGGGACCATCATGCTATAACCTTTAAAGACTGGGTTAATTTAGGTTCATGAATTTAGGGCTCCATTATATTGTTTGGAGCCCACACTGTGGACTACATAAATTTTGTTGGATGGAAAATAATGCTTCACTTGGGGTCCTAGAAGGAAAAGATAGTGCCACAAATTGGGTAACTTGAGAAGAATTTAATAGGGAGACTATGTATAAAAGTGTGAGCTGCAGTAACTGACCCAGCAAGAAGACCCCTAAAGGCCCCTAACTGTTTCAGCCTGAGTCCCCGTCCGTCTCAAACCCCCCTTTTTGGTTTAATTCTGAGAACAGGTTTCCGACAAGGAAGTTCTCTGAGTTCCCTGACTCCCTAGCAATGTCTAAACACATTGAGGAGAAACTTACCTCAACCTCCCTAGCCAGCTAAACAATGGTAAACACTCACTCAAGCAGAGATTCCCAGGAAACTGAGTTTCCAAGGTACTAGGCTTTCCAAGTTGTCCCTATGGTTACTGAGTTATCCCCCTGAGCTGCCACGCAGCTACCCCCTGAGCCAACTACCTGACTGTGACTCTGCCTTGTAACCCGCCATGTTTTGCTTTTGTACAAGCTTGCTTTGCCACATCAGCACAAAAAAAGTATAAAAGGCTGCCTGCCTTTCTCTTAGGGGCCATTTGCCTTTTGAGGGCAGCGGTCCGTCTGTGCAGATGTAACCACCTGGTTTGGCCATTTGCCCTTTGAGGCAGCAGTCTGTCTGTACAGATGTAATAAATGACCACTTGATTTGGGCCGTCTGCCTTTTTGCAGTGGCCCCCTGCACAGGAGTAAATAAAATCACCTCTGATTTGTACCCAAAGTGGGGGTCCGTATTTTTTATGGGTGGCCTCAGTTACAACACAGTGGGATACAGGAATACTATAAATGTTAAGGAATGTTTTGTAAATAGCAGTAGCAAATTTGTGGGCGTTGGTGTCCTAGGTTGAAAGAAATGAGAGAAAGTAGCAGTTCTTGGAACTCACAGAGAAACTCTGGTGGAGGCAGTTACTTTGAGAGGAGTGGTGACCCTTGGTTGAGGTCACACCTAGCCCAAAGCAAACACTTCAAAGTAAACCCAACCTAACCCTACTTCTGCCTTTCTATCTCCTGCTGGAGCTTCCCATTGGCTAAACCCAGCCAGAAGCCAGTGAGTTTGGGAGATCACTGGTGCAGCCTTTGGTCAGCTCCCAGAGAAAGAGCTGGGTGGAGAAGAGCAGAGAGTGGACCTCGAGGGCTCGTGGGAAATGTCTGACACAAGTAGATATGAGCAATACTCAGATATTATTGGATATAATTGACACAATTATTAGAACATTAGATATAATCAGAAGAAATATTGGAACAATTATTAAGCACTTACTGCATGTTAGATACTGTGCTAGGAGCTTTGCACATATTATCTCATTTAATGTTTGCAAGAAGCTGATGAGATAAGGACTCTTCCTGCCCTGATTGTTTAGCAAAGAAAACAAGGCACAAAGAGATTGGTCCAGTCATCCAAAGTCAGTGCAGTTAGCAAGTGTTGCGGGTTGGGCTCCATGGAACCCCTGATAGTTTGGCAAGCAGGAGTTTAAAAGGGAGGACAAGGATGGAAAATTGGTGGAAGCTGAGCTGTGACAAAGGCTCAAAGTCCTCAATGAGTGAATGAAAGTTCCGGAGCTAAAACAGTCCTTTAAAATTGTCTCAATTTGCGTCAAATGGCCAAGCCTTTATATCTTAGCTGCCATCAGTCATTGGAGGTAGGCCACTCCCAGAAGATTGTGGTCTGCAGCTGATGTGATCCCAAAGGGGCTGACAGCCAAGGGCTCTCTGAAGCCTGCACTCCTGGCATCTAACATGTCTCAGAATCTACCATTGCAAAGTTCCTACGCCTTCTCGGAGGCAGTTCTAAGGACACTGCAGCACTTTCTTTAGAAGAAGATGCAACACAGTCATGCCGAGCCCACGTGTGTCAACTGCTGGCAGACCCTAACAAGTACTTCATACGCAACCGCTTCTGCAAAACCTGTTCCTCAACTTGGCATCTACTGATGGTTTATTCCCATTTCTGGGCTGGCATATGAGACTCTGGAGCACGGTTGAACGCATTACTTTCTCCTGGGATCCTACTGAATACATTGAGTTTTGGAGCATCCTAGAACAACCTTGAATCCATCTCCAGATATCTGCCTCCTCGCCCCCTTTGTGGGACCTACATCGTGGAGTTCCTTCTAATGCAGTGAGGGAGGGTTTCTAAATCCAGCATGATTCATGAAAATTCCTTAGAAAGGGGCAGTTTATTACCCTTATGTCACACAGGTGAATTCTCCTCAATTTAAACCAGTTCTCAGCTGACTCCATTTAACTCTTTTTTTGTTTTTGTTTTTTTTTTTTTGGAGTTTTGGCCGGGCCGGGCTTGAACCCACCACCCCCAGTATATGGGGCTGGCGCCCTACTCCTTGAGCCATAGGTGCCACCCCTCCATTTAACCCTTTCATTTCCCACCTCCCTGAAATGACAGCTACTGCCTGGCTAGTCTTCTCTTCCCAAGGCAAAGCCATCACTACCACCCTGGCAGATCTCACCAGGGAATTATGTAACTGAAGGAAATCAAAATATTTCATCCCCGAATATACTTTGATATCTGTTTTTGTTTTTGTTTTTTTGAGATGACTCTTCAGAGGGCCTGCAGACAGAAGCAGCCCTGCAAAACTGTCTTGTATGTGGGGGAGGAGATTTGCATCTGGAGAGAAAATCTACATTGATGAAGCCAGTTTTTTTCTTTTCTTTTCTTTCTTGTATTAAATCATAGCTGTGTACATTAATGCATTTATGGGGTACAATGTACTGGTTTTATATATAATTTGAAATACTTTCATCAAGCTGGTTAACATAGCCCTCACCGCACTTTCTTAATTATTGTGTTAATACATTTACACTCTACACTTAGTACATTTGACATGTGACCTTGTAAAATGCACCATAGGGGTGGTCTGACCAATTACCCTCCCTACACCCATCCTCCCATCACCCACGAATGAATTAATAAATTGTGGTGTATGTACACATGGAATATCATTCACCCTTAAAAAAGATGGAGACTTTACCTCTTTTATGTTTACATGGATGGAGTTGGAACATATTCTTCTTAGCAAAGTATCTCAAGAATGGAAGAAAAAGTATCCAATGTACTCAGCTCTATTATGAAACCAATGTATAAGCACCCACCTTCCATATGAAAGCTATAACCCAACTACAGGTTTTTTCTGAAGCTGTCTCTTCTCCCAGATCCAGTGAAGATTAAGGGAGAGCCTGACACCTTTAAAGGTCTGAAAGAAACCTTTACCATTTATTCACTCTGAGAGCTGTTACCGGTGGGGTTTAATTTACATAACAAGGCCGCTTTTGCTGGTCAGGCCTCCTCTTCTGCCCCATTCTTTCTGTAATCTCAGGACAGTATGTAAGCTTCTGTACCACATTTGTGGAGCTGGGTGTAATCACTGTATTCCTCCTCAAATGAATGCTGATCAATTTGTATGCCTTTCCTCCAATTAATTTTGTCAGTAGATTTTTCATTGAATTTTCAGATAGCCAAGAGGAAGCTTTCCCTTTGTCCTTACATAGCCAGCAAGTCTAGGTGGGTTGTGTAACCTTTTCCTGGTGAGGGCCACCATGGACTTTGGAAATCCATGAATTTCAATGTTTACCTTGGATTGAGAGTCAAGATTCTCCTTCAGGAGAGAGGTGGGATAATGTGTTTTAGAGTGATGTTTCTTGAGCCCACTTGTTACGTGACCCTGAATGAGTTATACAATTCTCTCTGTCTTGGTTTCCTCATTTGCCAAATGGATATCAAGGTGGCACCTACCTCACAGGGCTGTCCAAGAAGACAATATTTCTAAATCTGAGAGCAATCTAAGAGCTAGAAAAATGTTACTTCCTATTAATCATTGGGTCCCACCATAAGACCCCTCTGTTCATTCAGTTCTTCTCCCTCCTCAATTAAGTTAACATCCTTTGAGTCCTACTGTGTACATTGTTCCTAATTGCCTCTAATGACAGTTTTCCAACGTTTATGCAGCGTAGGCCAAACCTGTTTGGACAGGGAAGTCATCTCTTGCAGCCCATGAAAAAAGTATCTTGGGCCCAACATAGACCAAAGACAGTCCAGAACCATGACATGCTCTATTTCCAGTAAATAGTGGAAAATGAATGAATTATAGCTACATACTTCAAGAAGGAGGACTCTTCAGACACAACGTGCAGAGGAATGCATACTACACATTTCCATATACATATGAAATGCAAAAAGGCAAAATGAAGACAATATATCATTTAGAGATATAGAGACATGTGATGAAACAATAAAATCAAAAAAAGCTTGCCACAAAAGCATTCAGAGTAGAGGTTCTGTCTTAGCGGGGCTGGGGACGATAATGGACACAGTGGGGGATGGGTGAGCGCTGGAGGGCTCCTGAGACGCTTCCCGTGCTGCTTTAGGGGTGTCCATTTTACCATTGTCCTTTAAACTGATTATATATATATTTGCTATGCTCTTTAGAAGGGATGTCATATTTCCAAAATAAGATTAAGATCGAATCCTGAAGTTCAGAGAGGCAAAGTGTTATGCTCTAAGTCACACAGCTGATGTGCGGCAGAATCTCAGATTCCAGAGGCTCGAAGATGAACTGCACTCTACCTCTTTCATCTCTTGGTTAGCAGAAATACAGGAGAGCAAAATAATTGTTAAAGGAAAGGGGCTCATAAGCAAGTGATTTTTTTTTATATATAACAAACATTTATTGAGTAACTACATTGTATCAGGCACTGTCCAAGGTGCTGGCGATATAGAGGCAAGAGAAACAAGTCAGGAATCTGACCTCATGCACTTGGTATCCTAAGATGAATGGGTTCTAAACAAACTTCATAAATATGATGAATAAGGTTTTTTAAAAGATATAAATCATTACTATCACAAGTTTGTGTAACTTTTAAGCACCTGAGAATCTGACTGCAGGGTGTCAAATGTAAATAGAATTCTAGCCCATTTATGAGTTCAGTGTTTTGTTAATGGTTAACTCTTTTGTTACAGGTAATAAACCTACCTGTTCTTCATGCCAGCTGTCATGTGAGCCTTCCGACAATTTAAAAATGTCAAAGTAAAACTCACTTCAAAGTCATTTGAATTAATTTTATAAGAAAAAAGTGTCATGTTTTGTCTTATTTTTCTTTGCCTTCCTAAAAGAAAAATAAATATGTATTTTGTATTTTCTGAGTGTCTCTCACCTGATTTTAGGTCTGAGAATGGTACTTATGGTTTTTTTCTGGCACTATTTCTTCCTCTCTTACCCACGACATTTTACTGCTGTGGCTTTGCAAGGTTGGGGCAGAAGCAGATGGTTTTCATGAAGGAATCCCTCAGGACCTGGGCAGTGAGCTTTAGTCCTACCTGCCCTTCCCAGGAAACCACATGGAGGCCCACTGGACACAGCCAGGGAATCTGGCTCAGGTGGGCTTTGGAGCTAAGGAAGGAGGTAAACCAAATGTCCCCACTTCCCTTCCTAGAAGGCAAGGAGGGAAGGAGGACAATAAGGAATCCACCAGACGTGTTGTTAATCGTATCTTGCTTAGAAGATCTCCTGTGTTCCAAGATGGGCCTGATTGGACCCATTTCACATGCTGAGGAATCTGAGTGTCAGGGAGGTGACTCAACGTGTGCAGTGCCACTGGAGGCACCATCAGTATCTGAACTGAGGTCTGTCACCCTGCAGGCTCACAGCTCTCGGATGGGTGACCCCAAAGAGACAGCAAGGGGTCCAGAAAGACTGGGACCATCTCGGGAGAGAGATGGAAGCAATGCCCTCCTCCTCACCTCACCCCTCAGCTCTGAGCCTATTCCTGTGGGGTCTGGGTGTTGGGTCAGACAAATCAAATATACAAAGTGTAGCCTTTGTTTGACTATCTTATCTAATGTGCCTTCTCTCCTCTTGGACAGCTGTGTCCTATCAGATGGCTGGGGGTGAGGGGACAATTAGGGCATTGCCACACTGTGAGCCTCCCCCTACTGGCCTTCAAATCCACAGGAGATCAAGAGAACTTGGGACATGGGGGGACTTAAGTACAAAGCGTACAGAGCAAGGGAAGTGCTGTGTTGTGAGCAGCTTGCCTTAGACACCTTTTCTTCTGTTAAGGCCAAATGGATGGTTGTGAACACCTTCCAGAAACCATTAATTTCCTGGAGCTTAGAAATGGAAGTTCTGACACATAATGGGCACCTCCCACACATGCCAGGCACTGTGGCAAATGCATGTTCAAATGGTATCTCTATAAATCCTGATGTGGATACTGTCATTATTGCCTTTGCCTGGAAGAAAACACTAAACCCAATTGCCCAAGGCAAACAACCCAGTTGATTGCAGAGCTTGGAATTGAAGCAGGACTTTCCAATGCCAAGGCCAGGACTCCATCCTTCCACGGACTACCAGCTCTGATATTTTTAGCCGTTTGTGGTGAGTGGGGATGGTGCCTATTGAAAGAGAAAACTCTGGAGCTCAGGGACACATTAAGAAGAGAAAAGAGAGAAGAAACCAAGAAGGGAACCCTATTTTTTAAAAAATCTATTAAGCAATACATAAATGCACTTTATTAGTGATAAAATAAGATAATAGGAAAAAAGATAATGGAGAAGTAGGGAAATTTTCCTTCCTCTCCTCTGTTCCCCCCCCAAATAACCACCATGAACAATTTTTTATTTATTTTTTCAGATCTTTCCTCTACATTTATGGGAATATACAGATGACACCAAAAAAGTATGCGCCTTCTAAGAAAGGAGAAAGTGTATTAAAATTACAACATTCAAGTCATGGTTGACTTCTGCAATTACAAGAGATAAGAGCTACAATAGGCAAGATGATAAATGTTATCAATATATACTATTACAATTTCAATACAGTTTTTTTTTTCTTAAAATGTGTATCCATTTTTTCGGCACACTGTGTGTGTGTGTGTGTGTGTACCCACCCACACATACAGATATGGTTTTGGAGTTTGTTCTTTCAATTTTATGTTTTTACATAAATGAAAGTATAGTATATATATTTTTTTTCAATTTTCTCTTCATCCAGCTCTGTGTGGTGGATTAATTTCTTTTGCCCATGCACGTCCATCTCTCCCTTGCTCTGCACCGGTGAGGACTACATCACCCACCCCCTTTGCTCTCTGGTTTCTGGCTAGCTTTGGCTAACTATTTATCCAGCTCCTCTTATCCTAAGGCCTAGGGTGGTAACAGCTCCCTCCTATTGCCAGCCCTGCCATAAGGCATCTTTCCTTGCCGGCTTCCTTAAATCCTGACCACCCTTTTACCAAGAGTTACTCTGTTTAACTCTTTGTAAATGACCCAGATTGAATGCCCCACCAGTTCCCTAGTGGGCTTTTAAAGGGAACACGACATAATCTGAACGTCTTGCAGGGCTGGAGCATCCAAGTTGACCATGCTCCTTATGGCTGCCTTCCAGTACAGAGTATAGATGTAATAGGGCTTATTTAGGCTTTTCTCTATTAATGAAGATATATTTCCCCTAATTTTTCATTAATACAAGAAAAATGTTGGAATGAATATGCTCATACCCTTGACAGACAGTGTGCGAGTTTTTGTTCACTAAGGCTACTGAGAGTAGAGTTTCTGTGTCAAAGGCTTATGTGGCTTAACTACGCGCAAGCAAAAGTCCCCTCGAAAAGGAGGGTGCAGGCTTAATATTTTTAGGGAGGCTCTGGCCTTCATTCAGAAACACTGAAATTTTCAGATTGACCAAGAACAGCATAGGAGGACTGACCCCAAAGATGGTAGGAAAGGAGGTTCAGGGGACCCAGATCCCAGGGAAGGATCCCTGACCAGGCCGGCTCTCGTCTGGGGTGGGGGTGGGGGCATTCCGCCTTCCTTGTCACAGACGGCAGCACCGAACATGGGGAGCGAGGTTGAAAGCATAGAGATAAACGCTAATCTCCAGTGTAAACATCTCTTAGGGCTGGACGCTCTCTGGATGTGCCACAATCCCCCACTGAGAAGGGGATGAGATAGCTTGGGAAGCCAAGGCTGGATTAGGGTAGAGGAAAGGGAGATTGGGAGAGTTGGGAAGAAACAGAGGCCAAGGAGCCCATCATTTATGGGCCTGACAGCCGTGGGAACAGCCCAACTGGAGATAAGGAATCCCCCAGTGGGACAAAGGGTAAAAGTGATGAGCTGGTCGGGGCAAGGCGCACACAGCAGGGTCTCTCCCACGTATATTGCAGGAGGCCCAGTTGAGGTACTGTCCAAGAGTGATGTGCAACCCATAAACCAATTAGTAATTTGAGCCAGTGACCTTGAGTGTGGCCTTGGCAAGTCACTTTCTCTCTGCGGGCCTTGGTTTTTCCATCTATCATTCTGAAGTTGTACTCCCTTACCTAAGAGAGCAGAGATGGCACTCTTATGCACCTAACATCTTGATGAAACCAGGTGAAAAGAGAGCAGGATCTTTCTTGAAAGACAGAATTCCTCCAGGACAGGCAGAGAGAGTTCAAGGCAGAAGAGGAAAAGGGAAGTTGTAGGTAAAACAACATGCTGCTGAGAGTGTGGCTGGACTCACGAAGGCCTGGGTTCAAATGTCAGCTCCTTCACTTGCTACGGGGGTGACTTGGGCAACTCACTTACCCCCTTGATTTCCTTGAGTGTAAAGATGGTAGCTGCCTCTTAGAGTTGTTGTGAGGATAAAAGACCATGCATATGAAATGGTGAGCTCAGGGTTTGTGACATAATAAATTCTGTATGTGGACTGTGGAACATGTCAATTGTTATTTTCCAAAGCCGCCTTCAAGAATATCTCTTGCTCATCACACTCTTTGGCAATGTCACTTCCCAATTCTGCACCAAGAGGTGGAGCCTAATTCCTCCCCCTGAATCTGGGCTGGCCTTAGTGACCCACGTGTGAGCAGGGGAATGCAGCAGAAGTGATGCAGCATAATTTCTCAGGCTGGGTCGGAAAAGGCCATGCAGCTTCCTCCTCATTCACCTGGGATGCATCTTCTTCAGATGCTCCCTCTTGGGATATTCCCTCTTGGAACCCAGATGTCATATTGGAAAAATCCAAGGTACATGGAGAGGCCACAGGTAAGTACTTCTGCAGACAGTACCAACCAAGCCTGGCATTCTCGTCATCTCAGCCTAAAAACATCAAGCGCATAACTAAGAACCTTCCCCATGATTCTGGCCCCCACTGTTCAAGTTCCTGCTACCCAGGTGTCTCCAAACTGAAGCTCCAGGTATTGTGGAGTAGAGACAAGTCATCTCCCTCACACCTTGTCTGGCTTCCTAACCCATAGACTCTGTGAGCGTAATAAAATGCTTATTTTCTTTTTTTTCTGAGGTAGAGTCTCACTTTGGCACCCTCGGTAGAGTGCCATGGCATCACAGCTCACAGCAACCTCAAACTCTTGGGCTTAAGTGATTCTCCTGCCTCAGCCTCCCAAGTAGCTGGGACTGCAGGTGCCCGCCACAGTGCCCAGCTATTTTTTGTTGCAATTCTCATTGCTGTTTTAGCTGGCTGGGGCCAGGTCTGAACCCACCACTCTTGGTATATGGGGCCAGCGCCCTACCCACTGAGCCACAGGCACCGCCCAAAATGCTTATTGTTTTATGCTATTAAGTTTGTTATATGTCAATAGATAACTAAAATGTGAGCTGTATGTCAATAAGGCCTGGGACCTCTCATCCTGGTTGTTACCCTGTTGAACTCCAGAAGCATAAATAGCTCCAATGCCTATCCCAAAGTGTGCTGGGGGAACACCAGGACTTGCCCGTAGGGGGCCTGCCAAGGGGCTGGGCATTTTGGAAATTAGCCTAGCAGGATAATGTCTCTTTCTTTCCCCTCCTCAGCCATGTTAGACCACAATCCTTAGGTATGTTTATGGTGAAGCAATAATACTGACAAAAAATAATAGAAATGACAAAGTTGTGTGGATGGCAGCATTTTAGAATAACAGATGCCAAAGGACATCTCAGAAGGAAGTTTTATATAATAGTAACAAAAACAGGATACTATGACAACTGGTAACAATATGATGATAGGCATTATGTCAGTTAGAATTTTCCATTGCAAGACAGAAATGAAGAGTAGCTTAAGCCCCAAAAGGCAAATGATTGGCTAAATGCAATGATTTTAGGAAGGGCTTAATCCAGAGACTGGGTCTTTTTTTCCCTTTCTTTCAGGACTGGGTGTCTTTCTGTCTCGCCCTCTCTATGTTAAGTCTTCCTCAGTCTTGCCTTTCACAAAGTGGTGTCTCTGATAACCCTAGGTTTATATCCCCACCTCCCATAAGAGAGCATACTTCTCCATGCACAGGACCAAGGCAAGTCTATGATGCTTCCATCTCATTGGTTCTAACACCGTCACATGGCATATGTGAATCTCTAATGCAGGAAGAGGCTATGATTGGCCACCCTGAGTCACATGCCCATTTCTTTAGCTGGGAGTGAAATCACAGCACCTAAACCACATGAACTGAAAGTTAGGGGAAGGACAGTTCCCCAAGAGAAAACCAGAACGATGATACTAGAAAAGGCAGGCTTTCTGCTGAGCGGCAGAGACTCGCACCTGGATTGTGCCGAACACTTCATCTGTGTAATCCTGTCAAGTAATCACTATCCCTGCTTTTCACATAAAGGCACTGACACTCAAAGAGGTCACATCACTTGTGTAAGCCCCCACGGTGAGAGAATTGGGACTGAGACATGGTCACCGGACTGCAAAATTCATGCCTTGCCTCTCTGTGCCCCCAAATCCTCCATCTCTTTTTTACACCAGGAAGACATATATAAAAATGCCCATCGAAACACGCGTGATGGATGACTTTCTCACATACCACGTGTCCCAAGGGGTTATGCTCAACTCCTGCTGCGGGGTCTCCATTCAACCCTTCTCTTTCCCCCTCAAGGAAACATTCTACATTTAAGGGAACAGAAGTGAGGTCATTAAAAGATCAGCCTTGGGATTTTCCTTTAATTTTTATGATAAAAAATTCACACACAAAGTAAACAGAATAGCATTCCATACCCTGCCCCGTACTCACCTCCGGCTTCAACCAGGTCCAGCACCTGCACTGACATTTCCTCTGTTCCTCCACCCACTCCCCTTTTCCTACCTGATGGTGATATTGATGATGCTTTGCATAGGTTTATTATTTTTTAATCTACTTGAATTTCTTTTCTAAGTACAAGGATTACCTTTTGTGCAGAAGCGAAGTCCTAAAATTAGTAAAAAAAAAAAAAAAAAAAAAAAAAAGTGAAAACCACACGCACAGAGAATACACTCCTTTGTCCCTCGGTTATAGGGACAGGTTGGTATTTCTTCATTTGTAGTGTCTAAATGGCAGGATGGCATTTGGGGGCATTGTACAAAACACTGTCATCTCAACCTCTGGACTCACTCTCAGCTTACAGGAACCAGGGATTGCCCAGGAGGCCCCATTCCCTTCTGGAGCGTTATGCCCACTCTGGGGCAAAAGCTTTTGATGTGGAATGTGGAGCAGATCCCACCCCCCGCCACAATTTGAATTCTCTTCTTCTCTCTAGCTTTGTTTCCTAATAGAACAAATAAATGGATGGTGCTATCTCACTCTCTAGTCCTCCAAATCATAATACTTTTTTCAATTCCCCACAATCCTGAGAGCTTGTGACATGTGCTCAGGGGCTTGGACCAAATTCACATCATGCAGTGAACATCGCACATGTCTCAGCTGTGACAACCCTGGTAAGAGGGCAAGGCAGAGGGGCAGGTTGCAGCCACCCGCACCCCAAGTCCTGCGGCACCCAGGACTCTCTGCCTAGTGCCCGCAGGATCATCCTCCCCTTGTGGCCGTGGACTGTGAGCCTGGGAGGGAAGCAGTAAGCCCACCTCCCGCGGCTCACCTTCTGGGGCCGGCCGACTCGCTGGGCCATTAACCAGCAGAGCCAGAGCAGCAATAAAATTAATTTCCTTCCTAATATATACAAGACTTTCTTCAGGAGAATTATGGACCGATTTGATCAAAGTGTGTAAGTGGTGTGCTTATGCTATCAGTTTCAACCCCTTAATGCCCTCCTGTCAAAACAAAATCCTCAAGAAAGGCTTTGAGGGGAATCACATGGGTATAATGGCTTTCCAAAAGAGGGCCCTAAGTACTTGGTAACATATACAGAGCTGACTATTAGATCGGCTGGTGTAATTGTCCTTATATTTTAATGTAAACACGCTTATATTAGCCGGGCACTTCATCCCTCAGCAGACATGGAGATGCAGGGCAAGTGGGGGGTGGGGATGGAAGATGGCTTCAGTGGGAACACCAGCCAGGGGAGGAGGCTGTCAAGGCAGAGACCTGGAAAGGAGGTCAGGGGGCCTGGCGGGGAGGAGGATTCCAAGGAGGGAGGCAGAGGAAAATGGAGGAGACCTATCTGGCTTTTATTAATAACACTAATGCCTGGCTCCTGGGTGGCACTTTGAACCGTTATTTTCCCGGGAGAGTTTTCCCATGTAGGTTTTCCTTTGTCCTCGAGACAACCTCCACAAGGTGGACTGGGAAGGAGAAGGACCCATTCCACAGATGGGTAAACTGAGGTTCAGAGACTGGGTTTTATGTCCTGGCAGGAAATAGATGTACATTCAAAAGGGATGAAACAGAGTGGAATGAAGGGATCATTTACAAAGGAGTAGAGGGGCTGGGTTTAAGGAACTCACAGGGATAGTGAAGTTCCGGAGGCTAGCAAGAAGGGGGAAATTATTGCCACCTTGAAACCTGAAGGGAAAGGATGATGGAGAGGTTTCCAGAAGCTGGTGAGAAGAAGTGCTTAAGAGAGTACTACCTGGGAGAAGCTGCAGCCTTTGATAGAGGATGCAGCCATTGCCAAACCCAGAGAGACATGGGGAATAAATACCTCTTTCCTTCCATGCTGTTCCGTTGGTCTCCCATGGGTAAAACCCAACAGAAAGATAAAGGAGCCCAGATGCTGGCCTAGACTCCTCAAACACAGAGAGGTGAAGAAATCAAAGAGGTAAACAAAGAATTTCCAGCCCCAAGTTCAAATGGACAGTTGGGAGGCATCCCCAGGTTTCCTGCAACCAAGCCTCATCCTTTCCACCGCACAAGGCACCTACTCCTTGGAGGAATGAACTCCCAGTCGCGTGCCACTCGGAGAATTAGATGGCAGGATTTTGAAACTTTTCAAAGTTCCAAACTTTGGCTCTATTTTTTGAATCCACCAGCACTCTGCATCAGAGTTTCTTTGTGGGGCAAGAGCATATTTTTACAGAGTGAGTATAGATAAGAAGTCGGGTGCCCGAAGCCTGGATAATAATAGAGTGACAGGTGATGATTCATCAGTGCTCTTCAGAGCCAGCTGATAGCACATTGGCCAGACTTTCCCCTTTGCCCAAACAGAACTATCATCCCCATTCCTGCCGAGAGTGATTTCCACAGCCCTGTACATGCATGGCAATGCCGTGCACGCTCACTGTGCTACCATTCACGTGGGCTTCCCACACGTCAGGGACATGCCAAATGGTCCCTTACATCAACTTATTTAATCTTTATAGCCTCACAGCCACCCCAGGAGATATGCAATAGCTTCTACATTTTGCAGGCAGAGACAGAGGCTTAGCCGAGCAGAATTGAGAGGGAAAATGAGGCAGTGGTTAGTGGGGCCAGCTGGCCTGGCAGGTTCAAATCCCAGGCCTGCTGCTTCTCAACCAGGGGATTTTGTGTAAGTCACACAGGCCCTCTGTGTCTCAGTTCCCTCATCTGTAAACAGAATAATAAGAGTGTCTGTCTTCCAGGGATCTTGCAAAGATGGAGCAAGGAACTTTGAACGGTGCCTGACTTACAGTAAGTCTGTATGAGAGAAAGTTCTTGTGATAAATTAAATAGTTGCCCAAAGTCACACAGACAGAAAGGGGCAGTGTTGGTGTCCCCTCATCCTTAGAGGGGACCCAGAACCAGTGGAGCGTGGAGCTGCTTTGAACCAGCTTGCAAGAGCCAGCTGTTAAAAATTCGGACTTTGATTAACCAGTTGTCAAATGCAGCCATTATTAAAATTCAAACCATGTAAGTTTACAGTTAAATCATGTTACAAACAAAGGTGATAAATGCTCAAAACTTAACACTTCCAACATTTGTGAGGCCATTTGCACCTGCTATATCTGTGTGGCCAAAGTCCAACATAATGAGGGGTTATTTAGCAACTCTTCTTAACTGCGTTCAGTGACATCAACCTGCCAAGAATATTTACACCACAGAAATTGGTAAATAGCACAAACCAGAGCACTATTGTTTTCCCCAGAAGAGGTAGTCATGAAACAGGTATTTATAGGTACTTCACTGCTAGAACCCAAGACCCTTCACTTCTCATGTGGGGCTTTCCTTAGCACTCTACAGGAAGTGCACAGTGAGTGGAAACCAATTCTTGCTTCCCAAACACAGGGCCACTTTGGTTCACAGGATGGAGGGTGGCTGAGCAGCTGGCTGTGATACCATCTTATGCCAGACAAAGGGACGTGGGAATTGGTAAGGGAAGGTTGCAGTGATCCCTGCCTTATATGACATCTAGCTATTAAAGTCAGATTTTAAAATTCTTGGGTGGGCAACAGTCATGAGTAGGGCTAGAGGTAGCTCATTTCTGGGCACCGCCACTGTCCTTCACTCAGCATCCTGCCCCCGGCTTCGGGCAAATTCCTCACCTGGTGATAAGCCTGGCTCCATCTCAGAATTTTCCCATCGTGCTGACAGTTTTAAACCAATAGATTTATGAACTTTTAAGTAACAGAAATATTTAAGGCAGACCTATTTGTCTTATCTGCAAAGACAGGAACACTCCTCTTCTATGGGAGGGGGTAAACTCATAAAAGTAATGATATTGCTGAACACTGCCTGCAGAGATGGGGGGAGAGCCTCTTGGTGCTCAGATGCCCTAACTCCTGGCCTCCTGGTTTTCCAGCCTTCCTGCCAATCCTGGGTTTTTCCAGAAATCCTCTCAGTAATTCTTTTTCTTCTCAAGTTAGTTGGAATCAGTTTCTCTTGTTTATTTCCCATTACCCTGAAATACAACAACAATGAAGAAGGTAAAGGTTATAATGATGACCAACACTCACCGCACTTCTACAATATGCCAAGTACAGGGAATGGGAGGAGGAAGATTCAGGTTATATAAGGCCTGAAGCTTATTGACTGGGGCGGGAGGGGTCCTCTTTAAGAAAAAAAAAAAACATAGAATTGCCATTTTTGTACAACCCTCTAACCCTGTGAAAATATCTCAAGGACTCTGTCACAGAGTCTTGAAGGAGGCTGTGAGACAAAGAGCTTTGAAGCTTAATTTTCTTCATTTTGCAGAGGTAGAAATTGGGACCCAAAAGGGAGAAGTGACTTGTTCAAGGTCAAATGGTTTCCAAATGGAAAAGGCAAGATTTGAACCCATGTCTGACTCCAGGAACTCCATCATCTTGCCCTTTGCCACCAGCTGGCCTTTCCCCATGGTCCTTAGCTCTCCTTTGGATGGGGACTCAGCTCTGTACCACCCATCTTTAATGGCACTGTTCCCTTGCTAGGACTACTGGCCCTTCTCTGCATCCATGCAAATCCTCCTCATCCCTGGAGAAGCCATTCAAGTTCCTCTCCATTTCCACCACCCTGTCTTTTCCTATTTCTCCTCCTAGACACAAATCCCCCAAATTCCAGCCCTGCTCTAAAGTCTGTTGTCCCACATGACTTAGCCTTAAGTATCCTGTCATTTTGCAAGTGTGAATCTCATCCCCCTAGGTGTGTTGTTAGATTGTCCTGGCAAAGACAGAGCCTCATATCTTTTCTGCATCCCTCAGAGTCCATTGCACCATTTTTGTTAACCCTTTATTTTATCAATATTTTCTCGGTGTATTGATGTCAAACACTTGCTGAGCACTGGGGATTCGGACATAACTTGTACAGTCACCGTGCTCAAAGAGATGCCACCCATTCCAGACAGCCCTGACAGGCTCTGATGGGCCGGTAATGGGGCTGTAGAAACTCAGAGGAGGAGCCTCTGACCCAGGCTTTAGGTCATGGAGGGCTTCCTAGAAGAGGGGAAATCCATGCTGAGGTCTGGAGGAGGCATAGTGTATAGAGGGAACAGCACAGGCCCAGGCCTAGAGAAAAGGGACAGTGGTGAGCATGGAGTTAGGGGATCTTCCTGGTGTCTGCAGAGGAGGAGTAAAGAGCAATGGGTGTCAGGGGGCTACTGAGGCCAAGAGCTGATGGGGGAGAAGGGAAAGAGACCTTTGCACATTTCTCTGTAGGCTATGATCTTGATCCTGGGGGCTCTAGAAGTTTTAAAGTAAAGAAGTGATATGATCAAACCCGTCAGTCTGGTTGCAGAGGGTGGTGCAGGGCAGGGAAGAAAGGCCAATTAGGAGGCTGCTGCAGCAACCCAGGACAGGGATGCAAAGACTGGAGTTCAGGAGTGGGAGGAAAGTGGGGGACTGCCCCTTCCCGGAGCCTTCTCTCACTGCACTCCACTCCATCACACAAAGCTTGCTCCTACCTCAGGGCCTTTGCATCTGCCATTCCCACCACCCAGAACTGCCCTTTCCCTAGATATAGCAATGGTTTACACCCTCCCTGATCTCCTCAGGACTCTGGTCAAACACTAACTGCTCAGACAGGTTTCCCTGAACACCTCTCCTTCCTAAAGTAGACCCTCCATGCCTTTATACCCTGGATATTGTTTACTCATTTACTTATAGTCCTATTTCCATGACCAGGTTATCTGGGCTTTGGTCATCTTATTCACTGCTAGATTCCCAGCACAAAATGGTGCTTCGTAACACCATTCAGGAAATGTGTGTAAGACTGACAGTTACATTCACTATTTGGCAGGCAGGGCACATAAATGGAGATGGAGCAGTGGTTGACTGGATGTGGGGGAGAGGGGCTGGCAGAGGGAATGTTCCTGGCTGTGCACCTGAAGGAGAATGACAGGCTCCATTTGGAATAGAGTGTTAGATATTGGTGGGATGCTCAAGTGGAAATATAGTTGTCGGGGTGCAAACATATAAAAGTAATCATCATGGATGCCAACCAGGTTCAAAACTGAAGATGCAAGGTCAGAGCCAGAGGTCCAGTGTTGGGCCTTGTCTACAGATTGATGGAATATCAGTCCAGGCCCGGAAAGGAAGCAGATGTTCATTGACACTGGGAAGAGGCTAATGAAGTGATAGCTTGTAAGAATATGAGCAGAGGAAGAAAATCCACATAGGGCTGAAGAAGCACTCTGGGGCTAGTAATAGCGGGGTGACTATGACACCTGCATCAGTCAGCGGTCTCCAGGGAATCAGAGCCACTAGCACATCTACACCCAGTATGGACTATCCACCTAATTTAGCCATCTAATCCATCCATTTACCTCTCTACCTACCCATTTATCCATTCACCTAGAGTTATTTCAATAAATTTACTTGTAAGACAGGCTGGCCATCTGAAATCTCCAGGGGATAGACGAGTAGGCTGGAAACTCGTATGCAGGATCTAATGTTCCTGCCTGAGACAGACCTTCTCTTTTACAGGGAAACCTCCAATTTTGCTCTTAAGACCTTCCAAATGATTAGATGAGGCTCACACACCTGATCAAAGAAAATCTCCTTAACTTAAAGTCAACTGATTGTCAATGTTAACCACATGTACAACTTACCTCCACAGAAACATACAGGCCAGCATGTGATTAAACAACAGGGCTCTACAGCCCGGCCAGACTGACATGTAAAAGCGACCATCACACACTACCCTGAAGGAGCAAGGGGAAGTGGGGGTTACCAAGACCCAATGAGAGCTGTAGTCACTCTCAGGAAGAGGGGCTGCAAGTGGAAACCTCTGGAAGAGGGGCCCAGCAGGGAGGGAGCAGGGAGCAAACAACTGGACTTCCCTGGCCTCCAGCCCTCCGGTCTCCTGTTGGTGCCTCCCAAGCTGAAGCCAGAGGGCTAGGGACCGTGTAGAGCATCCATGCCACCTGGCTTATGGGCACAGATGGGGAGAGTGGGGGGTGGATTTGGAGGGGCAAAGGGATAATCTCCAGCACAGATGGTAAGGAGAATGATGGGAATCCTCCAGACCCAATATGCATGACAAGGAGAAAGCAGCCAAGGAAGGCACCTAAAGAACGTTCACACCCAAGGAACAGCTGGAAGAAAACGCATGCAGGGCCTGGAAAGGAATGGCCAGGGGTTGCAGGAAATCCAGAAGAATCCATAAGAGGGTTAGGGAATTGGGAGGAACCCTGGGGGCCCCAACCAAACACCAAGACTGAAGGTGGGTTCTGGAATCTGGGACTGGGCTGCTACAGATTAAGGACAGTGATAGGCATGTTCTAAGGGGCTGTGGAAACCAAAATAGGGAATTGAGGAGATCAAGACTTTAGACACAGAAATAGTGAGAGGATGTTAGGGCCATAGGAGTTAGGAGAAGAAAAGAGGATGGATGGATGACAAATGAGTGGATAGTTGCATAGGTGGGTGAATGGATGGATGGGTAATTGGATGGGTGGATAGATGGTTGTGTTGATGGATGAAAGAGAATAGACAGGAGGAAGGCAGGAAGGCAGGCAGGAAGGAAGGAAGAAACGAACGAAAGAAGGAAGGAACGAAGGGAGGGAGGAAAGGAGGCCTTTATGTGCTAATCTATTCTCATAAGAACACTGTGAGGCTGTATTTATTTATTCCTTTTTACTGGTGAGGAAACTGAGGCACAGAAAGGTCAAGTAGACTATCAGAGGTCACACATCTAGTTGAGAGTGGAGCTGAGACATGAACCAGCCTTGCTGACTCTGTAGTTCATTTCTACATTAAATTGTCCTGGCTTTAGAGGCGGACAGGTCACTACAGCTGCCAAGTCACCAATGATGGCAGCATCATGACATGGTTAAAGGAACAACCGCTAGACCGTGGTTTGGGATCTCGGCTCCCCCAATCAGGAACTATAAGGCCCTGCACAAGTTACTGACCTTTTCTGTACCTCTGTTGACCCTGGGGACAGCAACAGCACCTATGTTAGATTAGATAAGAGATTTAGCCTACACTACTTACATAAACAGCTTAGAGAAGCATCTGGCATGGTATGCGCTGGGGAAGTGTTCCCAATTAATTCATCTATCAGATCTGTGTGCATCAGCACACTTGACTCCACGTGCTTCACTCTGTGCCATCAATCCATTCCCTCCTCCCAAAAATATATAAAACTTTTAGTTTGTCATTGAAAGAACTGACAATCACACAACAGGTTTGGATGGTTTTCAAAAAGCCAAGAAGGACATAACTTACCGTTCCTAGGAGACATGGCTTCAGGTCAGTGATCAATACCTACTGTGTGAGTGTAAGAAAATAGCTACTAGCAGATACCCCAATGCTGCATATATTTATTAAAAATGTGTTCCCCATTACTTCAATTCTCCAAACATAAAAACGCTGTCGGCACTTCAACAGGGCTCCCAACACCAAGGCTGCTGCATGATATACGGGCTTCCTGCCTCGCTGTGGCTTCTTTGTTTAGGGTTCTTTGTTCCCTGCCTGTGGGTATAAAACCTAATGGCTTAGGCTTGAGGCCCTAGGCATTGGATCACAGCACTGGGACTTTCAGAGCTAGAAGGCACCTCCAGGGATGAGGATACTGGTGTGATGGAGAAAAAGAATGCAGTATTTAGAGCCCGATAACGATCTAACTCATGTTGTGCGTTTAAGTCATTCATATATTCATTCGTTCATATAGTCATTAGTTCATCCGTTCAGTCATTTATCAACATGTCTGTCGGCACAGTGGCAGATAGGCTGGCCCCATAATCCCTGAGCCCTCGTATTCATGCCCTGCTTAATTCCCTCCCCTTGAGGGCAGGTGTAACTTATGGCTTGCTTCTAGTTAACAGAATATGGCAAAAATGAAGGAATTTTGCTGATTAAGCTGCTAAATTAGTTGATTTTTAAGTCACTCAAAAGGGAGATCATCCTGGGTGGGCCTGGCTTAATCAGGTCAAAGCCTTTAAAGCAGGGATGGGCCTTCTCTGAGGTCAGAGACTGTTTCTACTACTGATCTTAAAGAAGCAAGTTGCTGCAAGTTAAATACACACCATAAGGAAATGAATTCTCCCAAATACCTAAATGAGTTTGGAAGCAGATTCTTCCCCAGTCAAGTCTCTGGATGAGAACACAGCTCAGCTATCACCTGGACGATACTCTTGGGAGACTGATCCTTAGTAGAGGACCCAGCTAAGCTGTCTTCAGACTTCTGAGTTAAAAAACCCATGAAATAACAAACATATATTGTTTTAAGATTCTAAGTTTGTGGTACTGTATTACACAACAGTACAAAACCAATGTAAGTACCTACCAAATGATAGATGTCATAAGAAATGCAGAGGATAAAATAATACACAAGGGGGGCACCTGTGGCTCAAAGGAGTAGAGCACTGGCCCCATATGCTGGAGGTGGTGGGTTCAAACCCAGCCACAGCCAAAAACCGCAAAAAAATAAATAAATAAATAATAATACATAAGACAGTATTTGGATTGGGCTCTGGATAGGTCTGAAGTCTAATACCAGGCACATAGTAAATGCCCCAAAAACATGTTGATTAGAGACCTGGATTGCCACTAAATTTCCTTTCTATGTGAACTTGAGAAAATCAGGTGACTTCTCAGAGCCTCAGTTTTCTCTGATGAAAAACATGGTCAACAAAAATTTGCCAATGTGCTCATTGTGAGTACGCTTTGAAAAATCTATATCATTGAGTAAGTTATTACAATATTTTAATAGAGTTGATTATTTTTTCTCTGACCTTGCACAGTATACACAAGTACATAAATATTATCACTTTTCATTGCAAATAAAATATAGGAGAGACTGCATATTGCCTGCTCCCAACATTCATCTTCTTCCTTTATAATAAAGATTCTAATTTTTAGCAGGGCCCATAGTCACAGAGTAAAATGCTACATTTTCTAGTCTCACTTGCAGAGAGACTGCTTATGTGACTAGATTTTCTATAACCACTATAAATAGAAATGTTATGTGAGGTACTTGGATGAATGTCCTTAAGGGACAGGCCTGCAAGATATAATACAAGACACTCAGTTAAATGTGAATTTCCAACAAAAAATCAAAGTTAAGCAATGTGTGTTCCAAATGTTTACGCTAAAAATTATTTTCCATTTATTCAAAATTCAAATTTAATTGGGTTACCTGTACTTTTATACGCTGAATCTGGCCACCCTGTGAAAGGACTAAGCACCTCTTCTTGCCCCCTTCTCTGTTCCATTGCTCACAGTCTAGAAGGACGAACAAGGCTGGGATTGTCGGTGAGCCTTGCTGTCAGGAAGAGCAAGAGCTATCTATCAACCACGTGTCCTTGTTTTAGAGACTGGGAAGCTAAGGCGGAGAGAGAACAAGGAATCTGCCTACGGTAAGACAGTGGAGGTCAGAGGAGGACACAAAGCTGGGCGTGCTGACCTGACTTCTCCCTCACCTGGGCCTCCTTATCACACAGAACTGATTCTATGGGGGAAAACTACCAAGACAAGAGACAGTTAGACCAGAGACGGGCTGCGACAACCATGGGAAGAGGGTAAAGTACGCTCATTCATGCATTACCTGTGACATCAGACCTTCACCTTGGTAGAACCAAAGCAGATGTGCCCACCCACGTAGGAGCAGGACCCCAGAGGGAGGGTGCCTTAGAGACTGTGGCTGTACATACTGGGTGGTATTACCATGTCCTAGATTGGAAATGAGACACATGTCCCTGGACCTGAGTCCTTGAAGGGGAAAGAGTTTATCTAGTTTTTGGTTTATTGCCAGTTCTCAGATAGTCCCAGTATATAGTAGGTGCTCAAAAATTAATCTGTTGACATGACTAAATGAATAAAATATCCCAAACGTCCTGTTGATATAATAGAACTGGCTTATCATCAGTAACAATGATAAGCGCACCAATCCTAATCAAAATAAGATTCATAGCAACTATTTTATCACGCGCTTAGTATGTTAAGCCCTATGTGCAACGTTTTATGCACATCTTATTTAAACTCCAGGATGTAGCTTCTGTATCAAACCCCTTCTACAGAGAGGGAGGCATAGACAGGTGAAGTTGCTTGCCCAAAGTTGCACGGGGAGGAGGTACCCGTATTCGAGCTCAGGCCGACTCCCGCGCCCTGCATCGGTCTGCTTCGTGTCTCACCCGTAAAGAGGATTCTCTTCTGGTAACTAAGGTCTGTGTTTCTACTTTGAAGACATTTCTTTCTAAGTCCCAGGCTGTTGCTGGGTACTGGTAACACCTTATGCCCAAGACGAGTTCCAAGCCCCAGAGAGCCAAAGATGATGAAACAGTGGCTGGTAAACTTGAATCACAGGTCCCCAGGGTGTCAGAGGTTTTAATCACCCAGTACCTGGGACCTCTGTCCTCTTCTTTCCAAGAGAAGGCAGCTTCCTCCTCTACCCTTGACAACACTCACTGCCTGTCCCTCCCTAACTTAGATAAGGCGGCGTCTCAGGCAGACAGCCCCTTGGCATCCCTAACACGAGGTCAGGGGTTACACCTCGTGTCCCCATACCCCCCACATAGCAGGCTTCACACAGTAGGTTCTCCGTACACGTTTGTTGACGGACCACTGATTGATCTGATTCTGGAGAGTGCCTCACTCAGCTACATGAGCCGGAGAAGCTTAGTAAAGGCTTTTTGAAGATGATAAGAAACAGAGCTGCCTTGTTAAGATTCCGGGGGCCTCGGATTCTTCTTGAGCGGCAATATCTCTCTTTTTTCTTCTTCTTTTTTTTTTCTTTTTTAAGTGCTGGCAGATAAAGCCTGCCGACTGTCCAGTGGGTGACACTGGAGAAAGAGCTCTGGGGCCTTTTGATTTTTAAAGGACTACATTAAAAGCAGCTTGAGACATCAAAAACTTCTGGGTTCTAGCTGGGACCAATGGGGGAATGGCGGCATCGCCCCACTCCAGGTTAACAGAGATGTAGGTGGGTTAAGTCTGGGTGGGACTGACTTTAGAAGGGTGCAAACAGCCCTGAGCTCGAATTGGGAGGTGAGTATCTGACTCCACCTGCCACCACTGACTGTAGGCCTGGGATAGGCCCCTCCATGGCCCCTTCCTCAGTTTCCCCAGCTTCATAGCCACGAAGAGAAAATGAGTGAGCTTCCAAGTCCTTTGCATTCCTGGCTTCTCATGTTTGGGGGTTCACTTAGATGGAGATCAGGCTTCTCACTGGCCTAGAAACCAGAGGAGAGAGAGTGAGGAGGGTGCTGCCGCACGAACACAGATGCTGCTGCCTGTGTGTCCAGGCAGAGAAGACATCAAAAAGATGCCCATCCTTAAGCCTTACCCTGGCAGCCGCAGCTCTTGACTGAGGACACTTCCCAGAGAGAGGGCGCTCCTCCCCCAGAGCCATCCGCCCTCACCCACATCACCTCTGGGCGAAGGCAGCCTCCTTCCAGGGGGTGAGAAGAGAAGGAGGGGGAGGCGGAGGAGGAGAGAGAGAGACGATGTAGAAAAGAATTTTGTGGTTTGTTTTCTACACAAATTTCTTTGAGAATTAGGGCAAAAAACTATGGACCTGCTCCTTGGGAAAACAGACCACATGTGTGCAAAATTTTGCATCTAAATTTAGGGGATTTATGGGCCCTCCTGATCCCAGGTAGGAAATCCTAAAACACAGGCTTGTATATGTGTCCTCCTTGTTGAAGAAGCATGAGAAAAAGGAGGAGGGAGAAGAAAGAAAAGGCGAGAGAGGGAAAGCATTCAGAAAAAACATTGAATCCATGTCCAAACAGGAAGCCCTTGGGTTAGAACATGGGTTTTGGAGCCTTAACGGCAGGATTTGAAACTTAGCTCGGCTCCTATCCAGTTGTGTGACCTTGGTTGGACAAGTGATTGGAAACTTCTTAGCTTATTTCCTCTTTTTTAAAGTGGGCTTTTAATACACTATTTAGGTGTTAGTATTCCAGGATCCCATGCTAGAAGATGCTGATCTTTGCCTGAGGTCCCGCCTCTTCCTAAAGCTACCTGAGGGTCAGTGCAGAGGCAAGGATGCCCACAGTGTCTGGCTACTCAGAGTGTGGTCCCTGGACCAGCAGCAACAGCACTGGGGGGAGGAGGAGTTCATTAGAAATTCAGTCTCAGCCCTACCCCAAACATAGCCTCAATGTTAACACAATCCCCAGGTGGCTCATACGCGCATTCGCTAATTTTAATTTGAGTTCCTTGAGAGCCAGAACAGTATTTGACATCATTTCCCAACCAAATGGATTAACATTAGCAAAACTATGCTAATACAGAGCCCTGGCAGCAACTGAGCTGTCCTCCACCTTCCAGGGACCAAGGTTTCAGCACTCGGCTCTTCCCAACAGCCTCCTTTAAGCTGACTCTGTCGCCCTTCCCTAAATGCCCAGCAGCCAGGAGAAAGTTGTCAGCAGGTGCATATAAAGCCAGCGATGACAAGCATGCCTGTCATACAAAGAAGCCGCCAGCCAAGAGCCCAGGGCAACCTGCAGGGAAGAGACCAGACCTCACCATGGGGTACAGGTGGACCGTTTGTCATAAAATCCTTCTGCCTGGAACATAAAGCATGCCTTGAACACGGGAGCAATTAGAGTGGCCACAGTGATCACTTACTGAGTCTCACCATGGGCAGGAGATTGTGCAGGAGCTTTGGCTGCACTGCATTATCAAATTTAATCCATGCTGCAGCCCTGTGGAAAGAGTATCAGTCTCTCCATTCGCAGCTAAGGAAATCAAGGCATAGAGAGGTTAAGTCACTTGTCTGCCACCACACAGCTGGAGGTGGACGAATCGGGATGTGAACCCAACCCAAGAGTCCCTATTCTTAAGCACAGACCGAATGGACCTTAGCTTAGAGCTCCCAGATAAGGGCATGAACAGAGCTCTCCCTCGGATGTGTTTATGATCTGCCCAAGGTTAAAACCATCTTGGAGCCAATTTTGAAAATTTCAGCTACCATCTGGATTTCTGGCTTCTCTTGGAAAATCAGAAGGCTTTTGGCATTGCTAAAGTGCTAGCTGGAGTGGGCAGGGGGTCGTGCATTATCCAGGTTGAGAAAGCCCCAGCACTCACTGGGTATGATATCTGCTGCCGACTGGGCATTCCAGGTTGGACATTTTGAGATGAAAGATGATGATAATAGTAATAACTAACAGTTTTTGAGTGCTAGTTAGACACCAAGCACAGGGCTCCAAGAGGAGAATAGGTAGATCACATGCTCAGAACTGATTCAAGACAGACATTGCCCCACAGCCTTCCTTGCTCAGTGTTCAGTGTCAGCTTAAATTCCTCCAGGCATGAACTCCTCACTACTTCTTGCTGGTGTGTTTTCCACAGAGCCACTAGGCTTCTTTAAAATTATTTCTTTAGAACCCAACCCTGCTCTTTCCATTTCCACCTGGGAACTGGGCCACTCAGGGTCAGCTCACGGTGTCTCCTTCATGTCAACCCTTCTGGGGATTAAGTTCTCCATGCAGGTGCCAGGATGAAGGATGGAGGGATGGAGGATGGAGGGATGAAGGATGGAGGGATGGAGGGATGGAGGATGGAGGATGGAAGGTGGAGGGTGGAGGGATGGAGGATGGAGGGATGGAGGATGGAGGGATGGAGGGATGGAGGATGGAGGATGGAGGGATGGAGGATGGAGGGATTGATCTAGGGAGGATGGAAGGAAGAAAGATGGAGGTATGGATCTAGTGAGGATGGGGGATG
>CAUYRH010022904.1:0-18614 GCA_963574655.1 Perodicticus potto | reverse complement strand
ATCTTCTTTGACACTACTGTGAAAGGAATAGAGTCCTTGACTTTGTTTTCAGCTTGGCTATTGTTGGTATCTATAAAGGCTACATATTTATGAGTGTTGATTTTGTAGCCTGAGACACTACTATATTCCTTGATCACTTCTAAAAGTTTTGTAGTAGAATCCCTGGTGTTTTCCATATCATCTGCAAAGAGTGAAAGTTTGATCTCTTCTGACTCTATGTGGATACCCTTGATCGCCTTTTCGTCCCTAATTGCAATGGCTAAAACTTCCATTACAATGTTAAAGAGCAATGGAGACAAGGGGCAACCTTGCCTGGTTCCTGATCTAAGTGGAAATGATTTCAATTTAACTCCATTCAATATGATAATTGCCTGTGGGACTGTTGTAGATGGCCTATATAAGTTTAAGAAATGTCCCTTCTATACCAATTTTCTTAAGTGTTCTGATCATGAAGGGATGCTGAATATTATCAAAAGCTTTTCTGCATCAATTGAGAGAATCATATAGTCTTTATTTTTTAATTTTTTTATGTGCTGAATTACATTTATAGATTTGTGGATATTGAACCAGCCTTGAGACCCTGGGATAAAGTCCACTTGGTCACAGTGTATAATTTGTTCTATGTGTTGCTGGATTCTGTTTGTTAGGATCTTATTGAGTATTTTTGCATCAATATTCATTAGTGATATTGGTCTATAATTTTCTTTTCTTGTTGGGACTTTTCCTGGTTTAGGGATCAAAGTGATGTTTGCTTGATAGAATGTGTTGGGTAGTATTCCTTCTTTTTCTATATTTTGGAAAAGGTTGAGTAATATGGGTACTAGTTCCTCTTTAAAGGTTTGGTAGAATTCTGACATGAAGCCATCTGATCCTGGGCTTTTCTTTTTAGGGATATTTTGTATAGTTGATGCATTTCAGAACTTGATATAGGCCTGTTCAACATTTCCACTTCATTTTGGCTAAGTCTTGGAAGGTGGCATGCTTACAAGTGTTGGCCAATTTCCTTCAGATTTTCATGTTTCTGAGAGTAGAGTTTCTTGTAATATCCATTAAGGATTTTTTTGAATTTCTGAGGAGTCTGTTGTTATTTCATCTTTACCATTTCTGATTGATGAAATGAGACTGTAGTATAAATCGATAGTGATCAGAACAGCATGGGACTGGCATAAAAACAGAGAGGTAGATGTTTGGAACAGAATAGAGAACCAAGAGATGAACTCAGCTACCTACCATTATTTGATCTTTGACAAGCCAATAAAAAACATTCAGTGGGGAAAAGATTCCCTATTTAACAAATGGTGCTGGGTGAACTGGCTGGGAACCTGTAGAAGATTGAAACTGGACCCACACCTTTCACCATTAACTAAAATAGACTCTCACTGGATTAAAGATTTAAATGCAAAATGAAACTAGAAAAATACTAGAAGAAAGTGCAGGGAAAACTCTTGAAAGAGTCGGCCTGGGCAAATATTTTATGAGGAGGACTCCCCAAACAATTGAAGCAGTATCAAAAATACACTACTGGGACCTGATCAAACTAAAAAGCTTCTGCACAGCCAAGAATATAGTAAATATAGAAAGAAGACAGCCCTCAGAATGGGAGAAAATATTCGCAGGTTATGCCTCCAAAAAAGGTTTAATAACCAGAATCCACAGAGAACTCAAATGTATTAGCAATAAAAGAACAAGTGATCCCATCTCAGGATGGGCAAAGGACTTGAAGAGAAACTTCTTTAAAAAAGACAGGCACACAGCCTACAGACACATGAAAAAATGCCACCATCCTTAATCATCAGAGAAATGCAAATCAAAACTACTTTGAGATATCACCTAACTCCAGTAAGATTAGCCTACATAACAAAATCCCAAAACCAGAGATGTTGGCGTAGATGTGGAGAAAAGGGAATACTTCTATGTTGCTGGTGGGAATGCAAACTAATACCGTTCCTTATGGAAGGATGTTTGGAGAATACTTAGAGATTTAAAAATAGACCTGCCATTTGATCCTATAATTCCTTTACTAGGTATATACCCAGAAGACCAAAAATCACATTATAACAAAGATATCTGTACCAGAATGTTTATTGCAGCCCAATTCATAATTGCTAAGTCATGGAAGAAGCCCTAGTGCCCATCGACCCACAAATGGATTAATAAATTGTGGTACATGTATACCATGGAATATTATGCAGCCTTAAATAAAGATGGAGACTTTACCTCTTTCATGTTTACATGGATGGAGCTGGAACATATTCTTCTTAGCAAAGTATCTCAAGAACGGAAGAAAAAGAAGTTTCCAATGTACTCAGCCCTACTATGAAGCTAATTTATAGCTTTCATATGAAGGCTATAACCCAATTATAGCACAAGAATATGGGGAAAGGGGCAAGGGAGGTGGGGAGGATGGGTGGAGAGAGGGTAAAGGGTGGGATCACACTTATGGTGCTTCTTAGAAGGGTACAGGTGAAACTTACTAAATGCAGAATACATATGTTTTCATTCAACAACCAAGAAAATCCCATGAAGGTTATGTTGAACAGTTGGATGAAAATATTTCAGATTGGCTTGGCGCCTGTGGCTCAATGGGATAAGGCGCCAGCCACGTACACCTGAGCTGGCAGGTTCAAAACCAGCCAGGCCCGCCAAACAACGATGGCTGCAATCAAAAAATGGCTGGCCGTTGTGGCGGGCGCCTGTAGTCCCAGCCACTTGGGAAGCGGAGGCAGGAGACTCACTTGAGGAATTGGAGGTTGCTGTGAGCTGTGATGCCACGGCACTCTATCCAGGGTGACAGCTTGAGGCTCTGTCTCAAAAAAAAAAAAAAGAAAGAAAATATTTCAGATTGTATATGAAGCCAGCACATTGTACCCCATGATTGCATTAATGTACACAGCTATGATTTAATTAAAAAACCACCAGAAATTATATCATTTTCTCAAAATTTATGATCAACTCTGAACTGCTCAACAAATTCCTACCTGCTAGGGTTTCAAGAGCTGATAATAAAGAAATGCCAGAGGGAGTGAGGGAGTCATGTCAGCAAGACAGACCACCAGAGACCTGGCACTGTTGCCCCAAAAGATGACCAGGACAATGAATAAACAGCTAAGATTTGACTGGTGCATTGAAGGGAGAGCACCACAGTATAGCAATGAGGGGAGGATGCACTTGTGGTGATGGGAAGCCCAGGAGGGTAGCATGGACACATTGACCTCCGCAGCCCCATTTCCCCTGCCTGGATGAGATTAGTCCAGAGACAGAAGAGACTTCTCACTGTGGGGCCAAGGTAACCAGAAGGTCCCTACCAGACCCCACTGCCATAGCAAATGCCTACAGTCCTTGATACAAAAGAATTCAATATGAGCCCTGAGGCCTGTCTACAGAGCTTCTGGGAATTCCTTCGTGTGGCTACCATTTCTTGACCCAAAATAAGTGACTGAGTGTGAACTAAGATAAAATATTAAGCCCCCAGCTGACTGAGCGGACCCCTCTTGGCCAAGGGGACCTCAGAAATACCCTAAAGCTGAGTTGCTGACCATGAGAAGGGAGGTAAAGACAGGCCTCTTCATGCCCCCTTTTCTTCTTGGAGGTGTCCTTTGTAACTCATTAACAGGCCTATGGCTGTGCAGGGCAGGGCTTGAACCACACCTGCAGGTCCTCAGTCTACCCAACAGACTTAATGAGTTTATGTCTGGTCTGGTGGCTTGTCTCTGAGTAACAGACTTCCTTCATTATCTTAACTTAAAATATTCCAAGCTGTTAGACAAATCTTCATTTCTTTGACCAATTACAAATAAAAAAATCTTTAAACCTACCCATAACCTGTCATCCCCTGCTTCGAGATATCCTGCCTTTTTGGGCCAAACCAATGTGTGCCTTCCATCTACTGATGTATGATTTTATGTGTAATTACTATCTCCCTGAATTGTAACAAACCAAACCGTAGTAGCCTGGATGTGGTGAGAGCCTGATCAGAGCTTCTAAGCTGTGGCTTTGGGCCATGGCCTCACATACTCAGCTAATAATAAGCCTCTTTAAATTATTTTACAGAGTTTGGATTCTTTTCCTTTGACATGAGGCCTATTCTGAAGGAAAGGAGTATGTATAGAAGACATTGGAGCTATCAGAAGAGGCTGCTTAAGACTAGACTCAAACACAGGCTTTGTTCCTCAGGTCCTTTCTCTACCCTAAGGATCAGTACTTGTCTACTATAACCCATTTCTGGCTTACACATGTGGCACGCATGTTCTAAAACTCTGGAAAGTTAGGACTATATTTTGGGCAGAGTAAGAACAAACAGGATCAAGATGTAACTGGCTCCACAAGTGAGAAAACATTTTAAAATAATTTTTTTAGTTCCCTTATGTTTCAAGGTTCCAGGCCAGTGAAAGTTGCTGATGAGAAATTTGTATCTTTCTATCACACTGATGCTTTCCTGTTTGAGTTTCCTTCCCAGGAACAGCGGAACCTCCTTGTAGCCCTACATTACCTGCTTGTCCAAAAAAAGACAAGATAAGTGATATACCACCACAGATTGTGCCCAAGGACACCACACACTGAGCTTGCACACAAGAATGAAAGAATGACCAATATTAGCCCCCAGCTCATTATAATACTGAAATCTCTACCGTTGGAGGGACTTACCCACTGTCTTTCGTCCATGGGATGTATGTGCTAACATGATTTCTTACTGTGCTTGCCTGCCCTGTAACTCCACCCCAAACATGTAATGGTGTTCATCCCTCTCGTGCATTATTCATTACCACCTTCAGAAAAAAAAACCCTGACCCTGTTGGTCAAGAGAGGTGGGTTTGATGTGGTCTGTGCCTCCCCCTCCCAGCAGGTGCATTTCCTGCTGTAAATCCTTTCTTCCTGACTATCCTATGTGTCAGTCGTTGGCTTTCTGTGTGATGAGTAACACAAATCCCCTTGTGGATTTGTTACCAAAGACACAATATGGGAGATGTAAAGAAAATGAGGAAATGCTAAGTCATGGATTTAAAAATGATGAATTACTTTGTCAAGTGTGTGTGGGTATTACAGCAAGTTCCATAAGTCTTTGTGCAACCTTTAAAACTCAGAATCCTTACTAACTAAAAAGAAATCATTTAGAAGTTTAATCATTAAAATTTTTATTGTAGTTTTGCAAATTTTTACTAACAAATAATTTGTCTCAATTTTTGTGTTAGATCATGAGTGAAGATAGCAAAGGTTAATATAAACAATAATTAAAACATTCAAATTTCACAAAATTAAATAAGTAAAACTAAGGTGAAATTCTACTTCTGAACTGATGAAAGTAGAAAACTTATTATGTGGGAAAATTATGCAGAGAGATTTTCAGAGGAAAATTCCCTAGAAGTAAGTACAGTTTGTGGGAGAATTTCAGACTTTCAAATACCATGAAATTGGTGGGGTCAAGCCAGGATCTCCAGGGGATAAAAGGAACCAGGTAATATTGGAATTCCAGGGGGAAAGAAAGAAAACTGACTGAGGTGCTGGAATCTGAAGGAAGGAGCTAGAAGCCCAGGGGGTGGGATGGGGATGCAGGGGTGAAGGGGGAATGGCTATGGTTCAGTCTACTACTCCCATCTTCCTCCCCTGCCCTTAGGAGCCCTTTGTGATGAAGTGGCCACAGCTCTGTGATGCGGGCCTGAGCCCTAGTCAATAGACCTAAAGGAAACTGCCAGGGCTCAGTTGCTTTAGGGCAACAGTGCGATTCAGAAGATGGAGAAGGACCTCTTCTCTCTGAATAGCGTTACTGCGGCATGGCTGAAACCCAGCTCCATCGCCTGGATGACAGACATCATCTTGGGCTTCGTGTGTGGACTGGTTCTCTTCCTCTTGTTACTCCCCTACTTTGTCAGGGATCTTTCCTCACCCGCACCTGGGCAACAAAGAATCATCATGAAGGTAAAGAACCCTCAGCCCAGATCCAACAGAAAATGCTTCTTTTTTCTATTATTATTTCTACTTGTCCAAATCCAGTAGAATCCTGAGATGGGAATCTCCTCATCCTTCTAGGCTCAGGCAGGGCTGGGGGTGTTACAGTGGTGTGGGATTCCTATCTGAAGCTTTCTGACCCGCTGTGTGGGTACACAGGAGGCTTCAATGCTACAGCAAATGCTAGGGCTCAGGGGCCAGGACTGGGTTATAAGAGAGAGGAGATCTCTGTGGGAGGACGGCCCTGAATCCTGGTTTAACAGTTGTCCATCACATTTCCATGGCCTGCCTTCCCTCTATGTCAGATGACCTGAGGGTTATGCAGAGCCCTTTGGAGCCTCCCAGCAGAGGCTGGAGGGGCCTCTGTCTGCCTCTGGAAGCAGAATCCTACCTGACAGCTCAAAGGTGCATCTGGGCCTGAGTCAGTTTCTCTAGCAAAGTTTTAATAGGCAAGAACTCAAAACTCTGTAGAATAATTTTAAGAAGTTTATTCTGAGTAAATCATACATGACCATGGCCCAGAACACATAGCCTTGAGAAATCCTGAGAAAATATGCCCAAGGAGGCCGTGTTACACTTTGGTTTTATACCTTCATGAAGACAGAATTACACATAAAACTAGAGATAAATAAGTGGAAGGTGTGCACTGGTTTGGCCCCAAAGGGCGGAACATCCCCAAGTGAGATAGGTGAGTCCAAAGATTTTTTGACTTGTGATTGGTTAAAGAAATGAAGGGAGTCTGTTAATTGAAGACAAACGACCAGATGGACTGAAGTGATCTATTATGTGAATAGATAGCTTCAGGAGTGGTTTAACCTTTGTCTTTCATGGCCATAGATCCTGATACAATGTAGTATCTTATTATTATGAGGAGTAACTCCAAAAAGGAAGGGGCATGACTTGGCTGGTTGCACCTCCATTCTCTTCATGGCAGAGCAACTCAGTTTTAAGGTTTTTCTGTGGTCCCCTTGGCCCATGGGGGGCAGAGCCTTAGGATTTTATTTTAGTTAGCCAGAGGAACAGTTATGGAAGACCCACTGGTGGATCTCAAATAAAAAATTCTTGCATTTTTCAAAGAAGGAAACTAGATTTTTTTCAATCACTTAAAAAATAATAAAAGAAGAGAGAGGCCCATTAGTTCCACGCAGGAGGGCACAAGCAATGAACATCTGTATTGGCAGGGGAGGGCACTGAGGAGGGTCCCAGTCCCTTGATCTTTCTTGTCTCTCAGCGTCCAATGGACAAGAGGGGGAGGCCCAGGAGCAGGAAGAAAAGCTGTGCTTTGAAAGGTAAAGCTCTGTCACCCCATCCATAGCCCCTGTGGGGAAGAAGCATCACTGTCCCTAAGAGATGAGTCTCTAAGGGAGTCAGCTATAGAGGCCTGAGAGGGGCTTCTGGGAAGTAAATGGGAACCTGAGAGGGGCTTCTGGGAAGTAAATGGGATTCTTCTCAGAATCCGGGCTGAGTGCGGGGCCAGGTGGGCAGGGGATGAATGCTGCCTAGTAGGGACCTGGATGTGGAGCTTTGGCCTCCAGGCCCAACTGTGGATGGCTGCTCATGGGGCTAAGGTTGGTTCCTCTCTGAGGTGCCCCACAGAGGCATGTGAGGACTTGGGGGATAGATGTGGGAGCACTATGTCCCTGACAAGGCACTGCCCAAAGAGCTTCTTGCTGTCACCTCTGGCATAATGTGGCCCTGGACTCTGATGAGAGGGCTGCAGTGTATAACCCTCCAGTCTGCCCTAGATTGACTCTCAGTCCCCTGAAAGATCCCCAGGGCCCTCCCACCCATCTAACGTGACTCCTGATTCCAGTTTGTAGGGACTGTCTGAGGGAATTGGAGGGGGCTCGGGACCTGATTTTACTTCTGCAGAGGTAAGGGGCTTCCCCTTCTCTCCCTGTCCCCACTCTTCCTGGGGCCTGGGCTAACCTGAGTGGAGGAGACTACAGGATGGGGGTAAGATGTGGCCAGTGTTCTGGAGCTGGGAGGGGAAGAGCTCTGTAATGTCAGAATGGGGGCAGCGGAGGGGCTGTGGGAAGTGCCCGCCACTCCTTCCACTGCACCCTCCCCCCACCACTGTAGCTGGTGCCTCCTGTCTCTTACAGCCACTTGGGGAAGCTCCCTGACAAGGGGGGCTCTCGTCAGGTCTCATGTGTAGACCCCCTGGGGGAGGTGTGTACACCAACACCTGTCAGAGCCCACCGACTGCGTGGGGAGCCTGTGGAAGATGCTCCTCCCACCACCTTGCCCACACTGGCTTCCCCTACTCCACCTCTGGCCTCCACCCTGTCAGGAGGACTTCAGGGAGAGCAGTCTGTCTTAAAAAGTGTCCCCCTGGGTGCTGTCCCAGAGAGCTCACCTCCAGGCCGCTTTTTGACCTCCCCTATCTGGACTACCTTGGGCCTTGAACGCACCATTTTGTTCCTGTCCTGGTGGTGGGCAGCTGCCAAGGCCCTGTTCTTCCCCACCTCGCACCACAGAAAATCCCAGAAGCCTCTTTTCCACCCTACACCAGAGGCTCGGTTCTGGGGAACCCCCAAACTCAGGCAGATGAAGCTGGCCAGCCCCGCTTTACTCCACCCTGAGGTCCTGAGGCTGCTGGAGATGCTTATCACCAAGAGAGCAGAGGTGAAGCTATGGACAGGAAAAGAAGGGGAGGGGCCGCTTCTGACACAAAGCAGCCCAGACTCTCCCAGAGGCTCTCTGAGGAACATGCTAAAGTCACTGCACAGGGAATGGAATGCCATGGCTCCGCACAACTTTTGGAATATGGAAGACAAACCAGAGAAGCTGCCAGGTCATCAACAGCTACCACATTCCAAGGCCATGGGGGACCATTTACAGCAGAAATGCAGGCAGCTCTTCTGGGGCCTCCCCTCTCTGCACAGCGAGTCCCTGGTGGCTACTGCCTGGGTCTCTAGGACGTCTTCCTCAAAGCCACCTCTCTCTGTCTCATTCAATGCAGTTCAGACATGGTCTGAAGCACCTGCACAGTGTCACAGGGCCCAGCCCAGGCCCCACCACATGGCCCAGCCCCAGCCCCAGCTCCTGCCCTCACCTCTGGATGAGGTCCATGTCCAGGCCCACCTCCCACCCTCTCCCCCAGACATGCTGTACTTCTCTCCACCCCAGATTAAAGGGGACCTTACAGGAGGCTGTAGAACAACCTGCCCTTCATCTCAGGAGAAGGCACGATCCCCCCCAACCAAAAGTGAACACCTGGAATGGCACTTGCAGACACGACAGAAATGGAAGAGGATTTTACCCTCTTTGCTCCAAAATTCCCAGATAGTCTTTAGCCAACACATTCTCCAGGATGGCCAGGCCTCCACGAGCCACAAGTCAGTCTCCACTCTTCCTGGGGCTTTCATGGGACCTGAGCACCAGAATCAGCAGGATCAACATACTTGGAGGAGTTTCATCCCAGATGAACTTCAGTCAGGCCTTCCCTGGAGATCCCAAACATCTGGGGAACTGATTCAGCCTCAGGAGGAATTCCTGGGGAAGGGTCAGTCCCAGCCTCCTGTGTTTGCTGCAAGAGAAAGCAGCAAGAAGGTACAGAAGATGGGGTCCAGGTTCTCAGAAAGATCCTCTTGGAAAGGCTCCAAAAGGGTCAAAGATGATGACTCAAGCGGGGATCTAGGGAAAGATCTGAAGGGCGACCCAGAAGATCCATGTACAAGTTCAAGATACACCTTAGTGAAGAGCCTGGCAGATGACAAGGAGGAGTCAGAGAGGGACTGGATTAGGCTCCAGAAGTATAAATCAAATAATTACCTTCTCAGTAGCCCAGAGAAGCAGGGTATTGAAACAAACTTGAGGTCTCATTTGGACCAGAAGTTAGAGGAAATCAGTGAGGGCACAATCCCTGTGAGTGTGTGTCAGTCCTGGCTTACCGCCAGCCATGCTATTGCCAACTCTGACCCCTGCACAAAGCCCAGAAACCTAGCATCCTGGAGGAAATGCCATGTGGACACCTCCCAGGGGATTTCCTTCCTAGATCCGTGTACTCAACAGGTACTAGAAGCACATGTTATAAGGTTACAGGAGCTGCACAGGCAGGGTTGCAACCTCCTATTCCTTGAGCCCATAAATCTCAAGGCTCAACACTGGCCCTGCCCATTCTCTGCTTTTCCCTCCCGGGACAATGGTGATTTGGGGAATGACTCCAAAGCTGAGATTGCTGGTGTCCTCGGAGAACATCCTTGGAAAGACCATGGAGAGAAGGTAATAAGAAAAAATCCCATCTGCACTCTGACTCATGTTCTCTCTGCTTCATCACTTGTGGATGAGGACACTCAGAAGGATCTGAGAGGGACCAAGTCTTTTGGCACCCATGGGAACCCAGAAGCACCTCTGACCGCACAGGAGTGCAGGTGGCCTTCTCAGCCCCTCACATGCAGCTCAGTGAGCAGCAGCTGGCAGAGCACTGCTGTCCTGGGGGCTGAGAAAGGAAGCCCAGAGCCTAGCCCACGTCCAGCAATGGCCCGGCATAAGCGAGGGGAGAAGGAGAGTGTGGCTTCAGGGAACTCCTGCAGCAGCACAGCAGCACGTCAGTTAGGCAGAAGGTCCCAATCTTCAAGGGCCAAGGAGCCCAGGGAGCCAGCAGAGGCCAAGGAGGGAAAGCCCCCTGCTTGGGAAGTCACCCTTAGGGCTGGCCTGATGGCCAACTCCCAAACCACTAACATGAATCTCAGTTCTGGGTGTCGGGGAACCAACATCTTCACACAATCTAGGATGTCTACTACCCAGGATATGGGAGAGCTGCTCCTCAAAACAAAGGTTGTGAGTAAGTTTCAATTAAAAATGGAGGTAGAATCAGAGAAACAGCTTCAAGGCCCTGCCACTGGTGTCCTCCTTCAAGACTATGGCACTGGCCTTTGCTTTCGAGGCCATCACACCAACATGATACCTCCTACAGACATTTTGCCTTCCCAGGCCTCTCCTTCCAACTCCCAGACCACTTCTTCCAATTTCCCGGCCACTCCACCCAACTCCCAGGCCACTCCACCCAACTCCCAGTCCTCTCCTTCCAACTCCCAACCCTCTCCTTCCAACTCCCAACCCTCTCCTTCCAACTCCCAGGCCTCTCCTTCCAACTCCCAGGCCTCTCCTTCCAACTCCCAGACCTCTTCTTCCAACTTCCCGGCCACTCCACCCAACTCCCAGGCTACTCCGCCCAACTCGCAGACCTCTCCTTCCAACTCCCAGACCTCTTCTTCCAACATCCCGGCCACTCCACCCAACTCCCAGGCCTCTCCTTCCAACTCACAGACCTCTACTTCCAACTTCCAGGCCACTCCTCCCAATTCCAAGGCCACTCTACCCAACTCCCAGGCCTCTCCTTCCAACTCCCAGACCTCTTCTTCCAACTTTCCAACCACTCCTCCCAACTCCCAGGTCACTCCACCTAACTCTCAGGTCTCTCCTTCCAACTCCCTGCCTGCTCCACCCAACTCCCAGGCCTCTCCTTCCAACTCCCAGGCCCCTCTGTCCAATTCCCAGGCTTCTCTGTCCAGTTCCCAGAGTGTGTTTGATAGGAACACTTCAGCTTCTCAGGGGCTATGTGATCCCACATGGAAGGGAGGCAGTAGCCAGGGGCAGCAGGTGCCCAGAAGCCTCAAAATCAAGGCCTCATGGAAGAGTCACAGCAAGATGTTTGGGCCTACTGACAAAAGAGAGCACTGTAGGAGGCCCAAAGCATGGGAGCAAAAACCAAGGTCTGCAGTACCCCAGGCCTCCCAAGCCACTGGGCCAAGCCACTCTGCCCAGGTCAGGGAGATGGGAGAAACCTGGAGCAAACACTTTCAGTTCCTTCCAGAGAAAGGACAGAAACCTCTAGAAAGCTGCTCCAGGAAAACAATCAGTCATGGCCTGTGGTGTCTTGACCCCAGTAAAAAAGGCAGAGGTCAGGAAGATCCCCTGCAGAAGGGCAAGCCTAAATCAGCCACTGCCCAGAGCCGGGGGACAGCCACAGGAGGGTTGTCCAGCAGTGCTCCTGAAGTCCAGGCAATTGTTTCACTTGTCACACAGATCCTAGTGGACAAACTGGGGCTTTGTCAAGGACGTGGTCGCTCAGATTTCAATCGCCACAATGAGGAACTTCAGGCTCCAGTGTGTGGGCATTCCTGCCACTCCCACCAAGAGCAAAGGAGAGTATTGAGAGAGAAGGCTTATGGTCACCATGCCACCCCCATGGGCCACAGCCGTTCTGTTGAGAACAGGTGGGTCCGAGACAGGGACAGCTATTTGGCCACCCATCCCAGGGAGCCTGTGCCCCCAGCCAGTCCCTGCCAGCATGGGCTAAGGGTGGCAAGAGCCTTCAACCACTCTCACTATTAGCCAACATGCTTGTCTGGTCAACCTCATCATGCTTCTCATACCTTCCCTGGTGAAAAAGGTTTTTATCCCAGAAAGACCTGGAGACACGCAGAGAAAACCTGTTTTGCTCATGTTAGTACATCTTCCTACCAGGACATGTATTTCTTCCCAATAGAAGTGCTTTTTCTCATCAGAGGTGGTGGCTTCTGTCTGTGGGGTTCTGGGGTCAGGGAAGGAATCAGCATCCACTCTCCCTGAGAGTGGCCTCTGGAAGGGACGGGTATGACGGGCTTGCAGGGGCCTCACTGCACCTGGTTTCATGACTCACTATAGAGAGCCTTGGGATTGTCAGGGCTGGCAAACCCTAGGGAGACACCAACCAAGGACCTGGCTCACCCCCTTCCTTTCTCTCTGCCCAGAGCTTTGTGATGAGGGCTGGAAATTCCCCTTGGGCTTCAGAAATGTGGGAGCCCAGTAGCCCCACTGCCCTGAAGAGGACCTGGAACTTCTGGGGCTGAGAGCACTGGCCTGGGGTTCTGGGAAAGGGAGAGCTCCCTGACCCCAGAAACAAACCATCCTGCCTCAGCCCCCTCCCAGCCTTCTGGAGGCTGGGGCCCAGATGGGCCTGCTGGCCCCTTTGGCCTCAGCCTTGGTGACAGGAGCCTCCCTTCAGGACCTCCACCTTCCCCTCTGGTGTGACCTGAGCATAGGGCCATCTGGCCACAGCACATAGGAGGAGAGCGGTGTGTGGGGGGAAGAATATGAATCAGAATGAGGAAGGTGGCAGAGTACGGGGGGCCCCTAAGAAGTGACGGTCCTGCATTCAGAGCTCCTAATGGCCTAGAGGAACAGGTAGAGGCTCCCATGTGGAGTGTGGGACCAGGGAACACAAAGCCCTCACACAGAAAAGTGGCTTTGCCCACAGCACAGGTCAGCACCCTGCTGCCAACCCTCTGGAACGCTACAGAAAGGAAGAGTGGACACTGGGTGGGGGACCACAGTGACTATTACAGGCATGTGCTCCAGGGCTGCACCTGGGTAGGGCACTTGGAGGGAGGGCTAGCCATGGTCCACAGTGAGTCTTTGGTTATCCTGGGGTGCAGGGGAGGAGGTAATGAAGGGGGACACATGAGGGTTGGGTCACAGTCCTAGTACAGTCAGTACAAGGCGGGTACCACATTCAAGCCCCCTCCAGCACAAGTTTTCCCTTCTGGGCCATTTTGGATGCCAGGACCTTTTCTCCAGAGGGTTCTCTCTGGGGCTTAGGGCTGGAGAGAGTTGGGTGATGGAGGGGCTGTTGAGGTGGAAGGCCAGAGCACAGGGCACAGTGTGGAGTGGTGGGCACGGCCCAGTGTTGCTCTGGGGGCTGCTCCTAGGGCCACTCCTGCCTCCTCCTGCTCAGGCAGCAAGGGGCAGTGATAGGGTTGGGAAGTTCAGCAGGTGTTCTGTGTCTGAGGGAGGAGAAAATTTCTCTAGGTTACGATTAGGATATAACAGTAAAGACTTAATTTTATCCTAGAGACAGGGAGAGGTGAGAGAGGAAAAGAGAGAGCAAAGAGCAGGCAGATGGCAGCATCTCAAATAAAGAAGCCCACAGTTGAGGTTAAGCAGTTGCTGAATTTAAGCAGGAATGAAAAAGATAACTGCAGCTGGATTCACAAGGAATTGTGAGTGTGATTGCTGTGTCTGGTTTTCCTCCAGCAAAGCTGAAAACAGACACTTTCCCAGGTGTTTCTAATCCTGAGGCCTGCTGATTCATACTCCATTGTTCCTCCTGCACAGGAATCACTTGAGGCTGTGGAAACAAATTCTAAAAGACAAAGGAACTGGGGAAACGTAAAGAGAGAATTTTACTTTTCCTTTTGGTCTTCTGGCTCCTCAGTGACTTGAGAAAACAGAGATCCATGGAGGGTGGTGGAGGCGGGCTGCTAGCAAGAGATAGGAGAGAAAAAGATTGATTTATTCCTTCCTGAAAAACTGTGAGTTAATAACTTTTCTATGATTTCAATATAAAGAATGGCCATTCTCACTGAGACATGGTGCCAGACTGGAGTGCTCAGCAAAGCAGGTACCAGGACAATCACAAGGCACAAGAGAAAAGCCAGCACTCTCCTGGGTGCCTCAGCACTTTGTTTCCTTGAGGTAGCCAGCTCAGAATAGCCCTGAGTGCTTTAGAGGTGCCCTGGCTGTCTTACAGTTTCCCTTAGCTAATCATGACACTAAGACCCCTGCCTAGTGGAGAACTGTAATATCATTAAGGACTTGGGAATTGTGGGAAGGCACCTGACAATGGCACGGGGTGTGCTCAGTTTGTTTCACTGTAAACATACAATGGCATGTGAGGGTTTTGCAAACTCACTGGGAAGGGGTTTAAGGCAACTCCCCAGGCAGACAGGTACAGATAAGTGCAGACAGGGGTGGACTTTGCCTTCAAGAAGTTCCCCTGCTGCCCAGGAACAAGTGCCCTTCCCAGCAACCTCTGATAACCTCACCTAACTCACTGTCAATGGGCAACAACCCAAACTCTGTAAAATAATTTACAGAGGTTTATTTGAAACTGGAATAGTGACTCATGTCTATAATCCTAGCAGTCTGGGAGGCCAAGGTGGGAAGATTGCCAGAGCTCAGGAGTTCCAGACCAGACTGAGCAAGAGCAAGACCCTCCTTCTCATGACCAGCAACTCAACTTTAGGGCATTTATGGGGTCCTCTTGGATAAGAGGGGGTCCACTCAGTCACCTGGGGGGCTTAATATTTTATTTTAGTACAAATTCTCTTTTTTTGGCTAAAATCTGCCAGAGGCAGCATCAATGGCCAAACTCTTTTTTTTTGTCCCATCATGCTGGAGTGTGGCTATGTGCCTTGGGTCCACTCAGGCCCTTGATAGGACCCTTGTGGCCAAGAGGACTTAAGAGCCAAAAGGACTTACAGACAACTAAATGTTTTAGGTCAGATAAGACTGGATGTGGAGAGGCACTTATCAATCCTTTAACACTTTCTAGGCAACATACAAGTAAAATAAAAAATGTCAAATGTCAAAGGCAAGGCTACAAAATTAATTCATCCACAATGCTGGGCTACTATATTCTTGGGTTTAGTTGTAGACTTATATAGCAACTTGTTATATAAAACATTAGCACTGATAATCCTTTAAGCTAAGGAATTTAGAGAATTTTTTTTTTTTTTTGAGACAGAGTCTCACTATGTCACCCTTGATAGAGTGCTGTGGCATCACAGCTCACAGCAACCTCAAACTCTTGGACTTAAGCAATTCTCTTGCCTCAGCTTCCCAAGTAGCTGGGACTACAGGTACCTACCACAATGCCTGGCTATTTTTTGGTTGCAGTTGTTGTCGTTTAGCTGGCCCAGGCTGGCTTCGAACCTACCAGCCTTGGTGCATATGGCTGGTGCCGTAACCACTGTATTATTGGCGCCAAGCAGAATTTAGAGACTTTTGTTGTGTCGTAATATTTTAGTCTCTTTAGTAATTTATCCTAAAGTGGCTGATAAGTTTCTTGTTGTTATGTCTCTATTTGCATAAACTCCATAACTGAGAACTATTATACTCAAGAGGCTGTAAGTCTATGGGAAGTAGGAAATTTTTTATGGCTGGGATGAATGTTTGTGCCACATGGCCCCCAAAGGCAAATTCTCTTATTTAGTATTTGTTTGGGCTGCTGGGTGCACATTTTGATCTGAAGTGTCTGAACTAATTGTATCCCTCAAAATCTGTTCTTATAATCACATACCCACCTCTTCTGGGATAGCCTCTGGGCCCAGAGGGAGGATGTTTGTATCTTTAGTAGCAGAGTATTGGCAGTGAATAACATGTTGGGCCCAGTGGGTTTTAATAGTTTTAAATCCTGGAGGTATCAGGTAAACTTTGCTGATTAGGGAAACTAATGCTTGTCATGACTGAAAAACAAATCAAGAGAATCAGTAATGTTTTAAATAAAAAGTCACAAAATATTTTGTTTCTCCATGACATTTTCTTTCTTTCTTTCTTTCTTTTTTTTTTTTTAGAGACAGAGTCTCACTTTGTCCCCCTCGGTAGAGTGCTGTGGCGTCACACCTCACAGCAACCTCCAACTCTTGGGCTTAAGTGATTCTCTTGCCTCAGCCTCCTGTGTAGCTGGGATCACAGGTGTCCACCACAACTCCTGGCTATTTTTTATTGCAGTTTGGCCAGGGCCGGGTTTGAACCCACTACCCTCGGTATATGGGACTGGTACCCTACTCACTGAGCCACAGGCATTGCTCTCCATGACATTTTCTTAAAGAAGCAGATTTTGGACTATAGCTGATTATAAACTATTTTTTGAGAAGAATTAAAGTAAAAAAATGTGGGTTGCAGTTAAGTTCCTTGAAAATAATCTTGAAGTTTTGTCTTCTTGTTTTTAACCCTTTTAGATAGGGCCAGAGTATTGTTTAGTCTATATTAATCCCCTCCTTCCCCCCATTTTTCAGTGTTGAGTGCTTTACTGAACCTCAGGTATTGAGAAGTTTTATATTCTGGCTGAAGGAAAGAGACATTGTTCTTGGCACTGTGTGAGTGTTGGGGACCATTCCTCCTAATCATTTCAGAAGGATCATTTCTGTCCTTGGGCAGTTTTCCATCACACTATGCTGGTCAGTAGTTACGGATCCCCACCCAAACCAGTTTCCATCTTCCTGTCCTGCAGTTAACAAAGTATCTTACTGTCATTGTTATACTTTATTTAATTTGGGGTATTGATGTATAATATAAATTGGCATTTTTTATGGCTTGAAAAGGTACCTTGACTATCACATATTCATTATTCATTATTACTCTGATTGTATCCTCCAATAGGGCTTCCATGTCTTTGGGTCTTTCTTCTTCTCCTTCAAGGATACCTAAAATTTGTATGTTTGTATTCTTTGTGTAGTCTCCAAGAGATTGCTCTGTGTTTACTCTCGTCTGCCTCTTTTTTTTTTTTTTTTTTTTGAGACAGAGCCTCAAGCTGTTGCCCTGGGTAGAGTGCCATGGCATCACAGCTCACAGCAACCTCCAACTCCTGGGCTCAGGCGATTCTCCTGCCTCCGCCTCCCTGGGACTACAGGTGCCTGCCACAACACCTGGCTATTTTTGGTTACAGCTGTCATTGTTGTTTGGTGGGCCCAGGCTGGATTCAAACCCGCCAGTTCAGGTGTATGTGGCTGGTGCCTTAGCTGCTTGAGCCACAGGTGCCGAGCCTTGTCTGCCTCTGTAAATGACTGAGTTAGCTTGAGAGCCTTATCTACAAGCTCTGAGATTCTTTCTTATCCATAGGTTAATGTCAATGAAACTTTCAACTGCATTTTGAAACTCCCTAAATGACTCCTTCAGTTCTTTAAGCTCTGTTACATCCTTTCTAATTTCACCATATCTTTCATTCATTTCTTGGGTCAATTTCCTTTTGGTGCTTTTCCCTTTTTCCTTCAACTCTGTTTATCATTTTAGCCATCCATACTCTAAATTCCTTTCTGTGATTTCCACGATTTCTTTATAGATGGGATCATCTATGATAGCTGCATTGTGATCCTTTGAGGGGGTTGATTTGCTCTGATTTTTCATGTTGCCAGAATTTTTTTTGGCTCTTCCTCATGTGTGGTTTTTTTCTTGTTTACTTCTTTCCCTTACCTACTTATCTTACTTTCCTCCTTCATCTTCCTCATCTTTGTGCTTTGATGTTGAAATGGCCTTTTGGAACAGGTGTGAAAGGGAGACAAAAGAAAAGAGAGCAAGAAAGAGAAAAAAATAATAAAAAGAGAGAGAAGAAAGATAGGAAATGAAAGATATAGTAATAGTCCAGGTATAGTGGCCCACACCAGCAATCCTAGCTCTCTGGGGGGCTGACAGGAGGATCACCTGAGGTAAGGTGCTCCAGACTTGCCTAACCAAGAGCAAGACCCTATCTCCACCAAATATAGGAAAAAATCAGTGGTGCACCACAGCAGGGAATGAAGTTCCAGCCATTTGGTGGGCAAAACAGGAGGGTTGCCTAAATTCAGGGTGTAAAGCTGTTGTGAGCCAGATCAATACCACAGCACTCCAGCCTAGGTTCCAGAATGCAACTCTGTCCAATAAAACAAAAAACAAAAAAAGATATCTTGATTATCTAAGGGAGTTATAAGAGAAAAGTAGAAAAATAACCAAGAAGGGGGAGGGGCAAGATGGCTGACTGGAAGCAGCTTCCGACAGAGGCTCCTGTCCAAAAGGAAAGATAACCTCCAGAAACTGCCCAATTGAGCTGAAGACTGGGAGCCCAGCTGAGAGAGAGAGAAGTGATAACTGCAGGTCACCTCTGAAGCAAGCTGTGACTTCAAGAAATCAAGCTTCAAGCAGAAAAA
>CAUYRH010022903.1:0-19252 GCA_963574655.1 Perodicticus potto | reverse complement strand
AACCTTCAGCACTGGTTGCAAGACACGATTTTTTTTTTTTTTTTTTGAGACAGAGCCTCAAGCTGTCACCTTGGATAGAGTGCTGTGGCATCACAGCTCACAGCAACTTCCAATTCCTGGGCTCAAGCGAGTCTCCTGCCTCTGCCTCCCAGTTAGCTGGGACTATAGGCGCCCGCCACAACACCCGGCCGTTTTTTGGTTGCAGCCGTCATTGTTGTTTGGCGGGCCCAGGCTGGATTCGAACCTGCCAGCTTAGTTGTACGTGGCTGGCACCTTAGCCCGTTGAGCCACAGGCGCCGAGCCCTGCTTCAGCTTCTTGAGTAGTTGGGATTACAGGTGCAGGCCACTGTACCTAGGCTTGTCCTATTTTTCTACTTAAAATAAATGTTCACATGATCAATACAGGGAAATAAGTTGTGTGGCACCTGTGGTTACAAAAGGGAAAAGTATTGGCTGGCCATAGTGGCTCATGCCTGTAACTCTTCTGATATAATTTTGATTTTGTATAAGTTATTTGATTAAGCTGAATTTGTATATATAAGTTTCGTTTTGTAGAAGTTGTGATTCAGGCACTTATTAATTCACATTGTCTATTACTGAACACACTTGCAAATTTGGATGTTCGTTTTACTATATTGATTTTAACAATTTCAATCTTGCTTTTTCCTTACTTGGTTTCTTATAAATCTTGCTTCTGCTTGAGATCAATTCTATAAAATTGACATTCTATTCTAGTCCTTGCACAATTACCAAAATTATTTTTTCTCTTAAAGCAAGAAGACTGAGAGGCACATTTTCTTTTAAATTCATACCACATGAAATACAATATTATGGGGAAAAAACCAGTACTTGTTTCATATTACTATATTAAATTAGGCTTCTAATCTAATTCTTTATAATCTTGGTAGTCTGGAAAAAAACTTCTGAATTACCAAAAAGGAGGTACTCTCCATTTCCGGTTTTCATGATTGTACTAGGAGTTTCCACAAAATAAGCACTGAGTATTTGTTCTTGTAACTTTGTTAAAGCTTGAGAACAGACTGACCTTTGTTGGCCTCTGGGAACTAACACCTAAGGTTTATTCATTTAATTGTATCCAAAAACACTGTATCTATATGGCTTTATTACAAGCAACTCTGTGTCAGATGAACTTTTTTTTTGAGACAGAGCCTCAAGCTGTTGCCCTAGGTCGATTGCCATGGCAGCACAGCTCACAGCAACTTCCAACTCCTGGGCTTAAGCAATTCTCTTGCCTCAGTCTCCCAAGTAGCTAGGACTAAAGGTACCCGCCACAATGCCCGGCTATTTTGTTGCAGCTGTCGTCGTTTAGTGGGCCCAGGCTGGATTCGAACCTGCCAGCTCAGGTGTATGTGGCTGGCGCCTTAGCCGCTTGAGCCATAAGTACTGAGCTCAGATGGACTTTTTTGGAAATAAAGATGTCAGTATCTCTTACTTTTGGGTCTCTTGCAATGAGGACATATAGTCAACTTTTAAGATTCTTTGATATAATTTACAAAGTATACAAATTGTGGCTGGGTGAGGTGGTTATGCCTGTAATCCTAGAACTCTGGGAGGCTGAGGTTGGTGGATTGCTTGAGCTCTGGAGTTCAAGACCATCCTGAGCAAGAGTGGGACCCTGTTTCTACCAAAAATAGAAAAAACGAGTTGAGCATTGTGGTGGTGCATACTTGTAGTCCTAGCTACTCAGGAGGCTGAGGCAGGAGGATCACTTGGGCCCAAGAGTGTGAGGTTGCTGTGAGCTATTATGCCACAGCACTCTACCCAGGGCAACAGAATGAGACTCGGTATAAATGAATGAATGAATAGTAAATTGTGGGGAAGGAATTCTCATAACCTTGACAAGAGTGTGGCCATTTAGAAAAAATAAGCAACCCCTTCCCCAGACTCCTGGAATGTTTCAAGGCCAGAGTTCCTAGGAATACCCTCCCCATATCTTCCCTGCACCAGGGATATGCCTGTAATCCTGATGGGCACTAGAGGTGAGCTCTGGGCAGCAGCCCTGACACAAACATCAATCAGAAGAGAATGACTCTGGTCACTTCCCCATTTCAACTATACTGATAAGGCTAATAAAAGCCTTCTGCAACTCTGTGGGAGCGAGCTGACTCCTGTTAGACTCTATTCTCCTCTTCCCCATAAAGCTTTTCCTTATCCCCGGCCTGGCCTCTTTCTTCCGGACACTCACCCTGTCTCTATGCCTAAACCTCTCAAGTAAAGGATTTGGGTTTCTTTCTCCCAATCTATGAGCCAGAAATATGAAAAATATACAATCCACGTGAACCTGTGTACGGGTACAGAGCTCCTTGTGATAATTTGCATTTTGCTTTTATTCTCCTCCTAGCTGCAGCAGATGGAGGGGGAAGCTAGGGGAGCAGGAATATATGACTTTTTATTTCCTATAATCTCTCCAAGAGAACATTTGCAGATTATTTTTGCCCTTTGGTTAAAATAAAATTAATGTGCCAAAGCCACTATAAAATTCTCAGTTTCCAGCCCTTCCTTATGGCTTGGTTCAGTATCTTGAAACAGTGGAGTGTTTACCATGTTACGAAAAGCTTTTTTCCTTCCATTGTTTATGGGGGTTTTTTTTGAGACAGAGTCTGAAGCTGTTCCCCTGGGTAGAGTGCCATGGCATCATAGCTCATAACAACCTCCAACTCTTGGGCTCAAGCGATCCTTTTGCCTCAGTTTTTCTATTTTTAGTAGAGATGGGGTGTCGCTTTTTGCTCAGCCTGATTTCGAACTCGTGAGCTCATCTGCCTCAGGTGAGTACTAGAAAGGTTTATGTTTTTATCAGCCTGATTTCGAACTCGTGAGCTCATCTGCCTCAGGTGAGTGCTAGAATGGTTTATGTTTTTATGTTTAAGAAGCTTGCTGTTATGATTATCATCTGGTAAGTAGATACTAAAGGAAAATCCCTACTGTTATCACTGAAGCCACATTTTCCTCCAAGACTGGCCTTTACTAAATTTTATTTTATTTATTTATTTTTATTGTTGGGGATTCATTGAGGGTACAAGAAACCTGGTTACACTGATTGCATTTGGTAGATAAAGTCCCTCTTACAATCCTGTTTTGCCCACAAAAGGTGTGGCACACACCAAGACCCCACCCCCCTGAATTTTATTTCAAATGTAAAATAGTCCCCTCCTCAAACTAAAAGAGCAGATCACTAGGAAGGTACCGATTTATCAGCCTTACAGTTGAGATCAAGACGACTTCCAAAACGCGTGAGAATTCAGGGCTTTAGGAATTTCAAACTATCTCCACAGTTCTTGGGAAGATGTCCTTGGCTGACTGTGGGCCATAAGCCTAGAACTTGAAGCTGTCCCCCAAGATATCTTTCTCTTTCTCTCTCTCTTACACACACACACAAACTGTCCTCACCTCATGCATACCTTTCCTTGACCCAAACAGCTTTTCGCTCTCAGTTTTTGCAGCCAGATCACTCGACTGGCAAAAAATCCCAGAAGTATCATAAAAAGCTTACATTCTTTCATTGTTAGTCGAAGAACGGGGAAAACGCAACCTTATGGGGTAAATTGCGAAGCTGAATGCTATGAGAGATGGTAAGATTATTAATGTGAGTAATCCAAACACATACGAGATTTGAGCGCGCAGAAAATCAGGATCAAAACATAGAGGAGAAAGCTTTCTAAACTCTGATGAGCCACAGTATTACTATTGAGAGCATTAGTAAGGCAAAGAAGCGAGTGAGAGTGATGAAGCTTTAGTGTCCTGTTTTCGTCCTTAGCTGTCCCTGGCTGGGGCCATTGTATTCAACGATGCGTAGTCCATTGTGCTGTCCTGGACTTGCCCACCGAACCCAAACTCACCTTTTCCGGACGCTGGGAAGCTACATTGCCATTACCTGCAAGAGAGACTCCCAGCGAGCAGGCACGGAGGTTAACGCCCCCGCCCCGCCTCCTGCGAAGAGCTACGTTCTGCGCAGGCGCAGGCCTCTGCCCTCCCCTAAACCTGTTACTCTCTGGCTGTGAGAGCAAAGAAGCTGCTCCGTCGTCGCGTTTTTTTGACCGACGACTTCGTCGCGTTGTCTGACGCAACGATTGCGTCACTTCCGCCCCCTCCTGGGAGGCGGCGCTGGGCCGGTGGCAAGCCCCCGGAGGGAGCCGCAGTAGTACGACGGAAGATGGCGACGAGCGGCGGTGAAGAGGCGGCGGCAGCTGCGCCGGCGCCTGGGGCTCCGGCAACGGGAGCAGACACGACCCCGGGCTGGGAGGTGGCGGTGCGGCCCCTGCTGTCTGCGTCCTACTCCGCCTTCGAGATGAAGGAGTTGCCGCAGCTGGTGGCCTCAGTCATCGAGAGGTACCGGGCGGCGGCTCCGGCGCGGCGGCGCAGTGGGGGGAAGGGGAAGAGGAGGTCTAGCCGGATCATCTGGACCCTTTCTCTTAGTCTCCTCCTGCTTCTCGAGGACCTCTGCCCCAGCCACGGCTTAGGGGCTCTCTTGCCCTGGGAGACGAGGGCTTATCCGGGGTTCCTTCCGTCAACCCATAGAGATAATCTGTGCCTCAGTTTCCCCTCTCGAGCAAAACTTTTGAGGCCGCCCTCTAAGGAGGGCGTGGCCAGATGCGTTTGAGAGTGACTTTGACATGCATCGCGCTCTTCAGGGAACGTTTACAGGGCTGCCCCTTGCGTTAAGGTCAAGGCACGGATGAGTTTGCATTTCTCGCCCGTGCTGATCCCCGTAGCCCGGGCCTGAGCGGAGCCTGCGGTTTAAGTTGGAGACCTACCACATAATTTAATAACGGTCTTTCCGTGGTGCTGTAATCACTGGGGGCACACGCTGTTTCTGTGACTGAAACCGCTAGTTATCCATGATGACTTTTTATGTTGCATTCTTTGTACATTTCCCTCCTAAGGGGTCTTTGATTAAAAACATTCATTTTAGTGCATGAGTCTACGAGATCATTTTCCCAAAGGAGTGCGACTGTTCACTCTTATACAAACAAAACTATTGCTTTGCTGTTACATAGTTTTGTATCTTTGCACTCTAGGCTCATGAGAGTTGTGTGCATATGAAGGTGGTTATTTCACAGAGCCTTTTCCTGACATACTGTGCAGAGCAGTCTTTTATTAGTTTAACGGTAGTCTGTGGTTTTAAAGCCAGTCTCACTTTCATTTTTCTAACGAAACCTTGAGCAGTTCCCTGCAGTTGCTGCCTAGGTTGTTTCAGCTTCATGTCAACCAAAGTATAGCTAAATGTTAACAAGAAGGTTAGAAATTATTACAGTATTTATTATTCAAGAGAGGCCCATGATTGGATACATTGGTTATTAGAGTGCTTATTATTATGTTAGGATTTTGATACTTTGATGCAGAATTTTTTTTTTTTTTTTTTTTTTGGCCGTTTTTGGCCAGGGCTGGGTTTGAACCCACCACCTCTGGCATATGGGGCCAGCGCCCTACTCCTCTGATGCAGAATTTTTAACAAATTACAATAAAATCATGGTTGGGTTTGGTAACTTCACAGTTAATGTTATAGATGGATTTTCCTATCTAATTTTTAAGCCTGGAAGTTTCTGAAGATGTGAACAAGTATCAAAAATTACTACGTTCAAATTATATAACCTCTCTTTACTGTTTTAAAACATTTGGATTAGTGGTCTTTTTCTTGAATCATAGTCATGATTTATAACCAACCATGTTCCACTCGTTTTAGAACATGCTTTTATGTTCTTATGGAAGTGAGCTGAGGTGGTTATAAAGTCATTTTTTTTTCTTTTGCAGTTTTTGGCCAGGGCTGGGTTTGAACTCACCACCTCTGGTATTTGAGGCTGCCGCCCCACTCCTTTGAGCCACAGGCACCGCCCTATAAAGTCATTTTTTAACACTCTTCCCATACATCCTGTTTTCTGGGACCATGCCTTTTATTTTTATTTATGTATTTATTTATTTATTTTTTGAGATAGAACCTCAAGCTGTCACCCCAGGTAGTATGCCATGGCATCACAGCTCACAGCAACCTCCAGACCTGGGCTAAAGCGATTCTCCTGCCTCCTTCTATCAAGTAGCTGGGACTACAGGCACCTGCCACAACACCCGGCCATTTTTTTGTTGCAGTGGTCATTGTTGTTTGGTGGGCCTGGGCTGGATGCAAACCTGCCAGCTCAGGTGTATGTGGCTGGTGCCTTAGCTGCTTGAGCCACAGGCGCTGAGCCAGGGACCATGCCTTTTAAATTATAATGGTCAAGTAACACCCTGCAGCTTCTGGAAGGGGCCCAAACCAACTACATCAAACAATGTTTAATTTTGCTATATAAGTGTTAGTGGCCCCTGCCTACCCTGTCGTTGAAAGTCTGTTATGTGTCCTCTGTGGGCTCTCTGAGAGGAGTATGAGCTTAAGAATTTCCAGGAGAAATGTCTGGCTTACAAGTTCCTTACGGTGAAAACAAACAGCTAAACATAACATGTTCAGTTTGGTGTAGAGCTGGGGTAAGAAACTTCCTATAAAGGGCTAGATACATAATTGTGAGGCATGTGGTCTCTGTGTGGACTGCTTAACCCTGCCATTGTAGTGAGAAAGTAGCCATACACAGTAGATAATAAATGTGGCTGTGTTCGAAATCTTACCTGTGTTCAATGAAATTTGAATGTTATGTGATATTTATTTATTTTATTTTTTTAGAGACAGAGTCTTACTTTGTCACCCTCGGTAGAGTGCTGTGGCATCACAGCTCACAGCAACCTCCAGCTCTTGGGCTTAGGCGATTCTCTTGCCTCAGCCTCCCGAGTAGCAGGGATTATAGGCGCCCGCCACAATGCCCAGCTAGTTTTTTTGTTGTTGTTGCAGTTTGGCCGGGGCCAGGTTTAAACCCACCACCCTCGGTATATGGGGCCAGCGCCCTACTCACTGAGCAACTGGCACCGCCCTTTATGTGATATTTAGATGTCACAAAATATTCTTTTGATTTTTTTTTTTAACCATAAAAAATTTAAAAACCATTCTTAGCTTTGAGCCATATAGAAAATGGTTTGTCCTGTAGGCCATTGTTTGCCAACCCCTACCTTAGAGTACTCAAATCATACCCTCCTATCAGTATTCTGTTTCTCAAAAGTTTTATTTATTTGGTGTTCCAAAAGATGAAATAAAAATCTCAGAATTGGCCTCAGTGCCTGTGGCTCAAGCGGCTAAGGCGCCAGCTCAGGTGTACGTGACTGTCATGTACACCTGAGCTGGTGGGTTCAAATCCAGCCCTGGCCACCAAACAATGATGGCTGCAACCAAAAAATGGCAGGGCATTGTGGCGGGCGCCTGTGGTCCCAGCTGCTTGGGAGGCGGAGGCAGGAGACTCGCTTGAGCCCAGGAATTGGAGGTTGCTGTGAGCTGTGATGCCACCGCACTCTATCCAGGGTGAAAGCTTGAGGCTCTGTCTCAAAAAAAAAAAAAAATCTCAGAATTGTAGAAGTCTTTCTTGCATATTGAGTTCTGGCCGCAGAATACAGTGCCAGATCAAAGTCAGCACTATATAGATGATGAGGTGGGCTTTGTTTTCTAGTTAATCAAAGATTTCAATACCTATGCTGCTACGTTACTTCTGTGGTTGTCACTCCCATCCTCTGCAGTTCCCTTGATTCTTTTTTTTTTGAGACAGAGTCTCACTATGTTGCCCTCAGTCGAGCACGGTGGTGTCACAGCTCACAGCAACCTCAAATTCTTGGGCATAAGCGATTCTCTTGACTCAGCCACCCAAGTAGCTGGGACTGCAGGTGCCTGCCACAACGCCTGGCTATTTTGTTGTTGTTGCTGTTGTTGTTATTGTGTTTAGCAGACTGGGGCTGGATTTGAACCCACCAGCCCCCGGAGCATGTGGCCAGCGCCCTAACCACTGAGCTATGGTTCTTTTTTTATTATGCCTGCTATGTTTTCCTTCCTTGTCTCCAAGGACTGTCTATTTTTCTCTTGCAGTCTTACTTTCTGGTTCCCTTTTTGATGTCCTGACTCCATCATGCCAGCTCTTATTTCCCGTCTGGCAGTCTATTCATCCACTGAATTCCTCTCTTTTGACTGTTGGGAATGATAACATATACTCTAGGACACTCCCTAGTACACTATTCTACATTTTATCTCTATACTTCCCTCTTTTATAGTTCGAACTGACGTTTTAAAGAAAAGGCAGATAACAAATTCCTATGTCTAGAACCTATTAATTTTGACTTTGTAACCAAACTGTGAAAACAAAGGAGGAATAGATCAGCATGGATAAATTAGGAAGTGGACTCTCAAAAGTCATTAGTTTTTTTTTTTTTTTTTTTTTGAGGCAGAGCCTCAAGCTGTCATCCTGGATAGAGTGCTGTGGCATCACAGCTCACAGCAACCTCCAATTCCTGGCCTCAAGCGAGTCTCTTGCCTCCACCTCCTGAGTAGCTGGGACTACAGGCGCCCGCCACAATGCCCGGCCATTTTTTGGTTGCAGTCGTTATTGTTTGGCGGGCCCGGGCTGGATTCGAACCCGCCAGCTCAGGTTTATGTGGCTGGCGCCTTAGCCCATTGAGCTACAGGTGCTGAGCCTAGATTTTTTTTTTTTTTTGAGACAGAATCTCACTGTGATGCCTGACTAGAGTGCAGTGGTGTCAGCCTAGCTCACAGCAACCTCAGACTCCTGGGTACAAGTGATCCTCATGCTTTAGCCTCCTGAGTAGCTGGAACTGCAAGCACTTGCCACAACACTCAGCTAGTTTTTCTAGTTTTAGTAGAGATGGGGTCCCACTCTTGCTCAGGCTGGTTTCAAACTCCTGAGCTCAAGTAATAGATTCCTCCCTTAGCCTCCCAGAGTGCCAGGATTATAGCTATGAGCCACTATGTCTGGTCTGTCATGTGATTTTTTTAAAAGAAAAAGAGATCTGAGTTTATTTAAAAGGGAGTTCATTTTCATTTCTATTGCTTTTAGTGCTAGCATATCTTTTAGTAGTAGAGACCACTAAAATCTCTTCAATGCTATTATTTAATATATAGCTTAAAGAAAATCTTTTTAACACGATTATTTTCCCTGGCCAGAAATGGAACTAGAACTAGTTCAATGGAGCACATACTATATTTGGGATTAATTAGTATAATTATGGAATATAGCTTTCCATGTTAAGGTAGTGAGAATTCCTTTCTTAACTCTGTGAAAGATGTACTGGTAAGCATGGTCATTGAACAAGTTGGCTGTTTCTTTGTACATAAAAAATACACATGCCCCTTTCCCAGTCTAGTCCTTCCTGGGCAGACCTGACCTCTTTTAAGAGTCTCTACTCCCAGATATTTGATAGAATTTAGGGCAAAGAGACCTACTTGGGAAGTAGGGGGAGGCTATTAAGCATTTCCATTAGATAATGCACAGTCACACCCTAAAAATCTTGAAAAGGAGAAGGGGATACATGAATACTAGGATTTTTTCAGTTTATTTGCTGCCAGGTATAAACTGATAATTGATCTACGGCGGGGGTTGGGGGAGCCCATCACCAAAAGATAGAGTATAATTGTGAGATTAGTTCATTAATGTTTCCATTTGTTCGTGTCACATTCACCACAGGTTTGCCAGTAGTATGAGGGAAGTATCTGAAAGAAAGTTTTCAGTTCTTCGGTTAACACAGATGACTTTGTACATGTATGAGTAAGCATAATGGATTCTGTGTAAACCTGGGAGTTCATGAATCTGATTAGGGGAGAGGGGCTGGTGGAGTTTCTACTGTTTAATAGTATGTTCTCTAAGAGGGAGAAGGAAAGTGAATCCTTAGTCTTTTATTATATTCCCCCCTGTCAGATTTCCATTTCTTCCTGAAAAAACCTAGATATTTCCAGACCCTGCCAGTTCTTTTTTCACTTACACATCAAATTGGATTCTCTGTCCTGGCGGCTTAGCTGCTGTTTGCCTTTGTACTCTGCATCGCATTTATTTAGTATGGAATATAAAAGCTTCAGATTCTATGTCTATCAGCAGTGTTTCAAGCTCAGTGGTGCTGTTGTTGAAAAGTTTATTAGAAGCAGCAGCTATTTCAGGAAGATAGCTTGACCAGTTAGAACGAAGACATACTTTTAGTCTCCTTATTTTTCTTCCTCTGTGTTATATTTGCCTTTAATTTCTTCATTCTTCCCTTTCCTACTTAACTTTTTGCCCTTTGTTCCATGTTTTTAATTTTTTAGCATCCTCTGGTGTCTTGGTGTCTTACTAGTTTCTTGGGGAGTGAGGGTGGGGTAGGGAATTATGGCCCCACATCCCTTTTAGCTGACTCATGCATACTGTTCTCTAAAATCGAGGTGTGACAATGTCCATTGCTTCTCTTTTGCCTCTTTCAAGTCTTTATAAAACCATTTTTTCCCAGGTTTATCCATAGTTGACCTAAATCAGATTGTAAGTGGAACCAATGACTGCTCCATTTTTCCTCTGCCAATGTCTGCTTCCGCTCCCCCAATGTCTACTTCACCTCCCCAAGTTCATTCTTGTTTCTTTGTTGGAAAAAGGCTGTTGTGTATTTTTAGAGGAGGAAATCAAGTTCATTAAATCACAATCAGGTTACATTGAACTAGGCAATTAGATGAATCTCTTTCTATATTTTGGATATGTTTCATTATGAAAGCGACACAATAAGTTCATTCTTTGGGTGGGCACTTTTTTTGTTAGATTCAGTAAACCTGTTTAGCTGAAAGGGGAGGGGGTGGCATGTAGCTCTGAACTTTTGAAATAAATTAGATAAGGTAAATAAATTCAGTAAAATCTATCAAATTACAGAGGGAGACTGTCTCAAAAAAATGTTTTTTACAGAATGGAAAAGTTTTAGAACAATGCATAAGAAAATATAAGGATGAAAGTGAAGGAAAAACTAAGTATATGAGGTAGAAGCAAGGGGTTTAGGTAATTTTCTGCTGAATATTCTGAGCCTTACAAGTATGTTGGTTACTAGGAACTTTTGAGTGCTGCTTGATGTTTAAAGGTTTTGTTTCCTCCTTTTATCATCTTGTCAAGTAAGTGAAAAGTGATCCTTGGTGAACAGGAAGATCCTTATACGTGATAGGTGCTCTGTAAATATTTTTTCTTAGTGAAGGAGTTATTCTAAGATAAGGGACTAATCTTCAGTACATACTTATTTATCCTTGATACATCTCCAAATAGCAAAGTGCTTGCAGTGCCAGAGTCTTAAATGTTGTTTGAGGTGACTCATCACTGACATTGACACCTTCCAAACATTGACTTGTCTTTGGCTCTCCTGTTTATTTGGCAAGGGAATAGTTTTGCTGGGAATGAATGGAGTCCTCACTCTGTTTACATTTCTCTTCCTAGACTGATACTTCTTGATGGGGAATTAACTCACTAAGGAAACTGTTTAGCCACATCTCTGCTCTTTTCATTTAATAAGATATATTGTAGTCTTTTCTTTGCCTTCGTGTCTCATCACTTATGGATTAGTATCTGAACTAATAGAATGACTTAAATGTATCCAGCCTTTAGACCTACTTAAGTTCCAGATTTTTTTTTGTTTTTGAGACAGAGTCTCACTTGTCACCCTCAGTAGAGTGCTGTGGTGTCACAGCTCACAGCAACCTCAAACTTGGGCTTAATTGATTCTCTTGCCTCAGCCTCCCCAGTAGCTGGGACTACAGGTGTCCACAACCACAACCAACTTTTTTTTTTTTTTTTTTTTTTAGAGACGAGGTCTCACTCTGGCTTAGGCTGGTCTCCAACCTGTGAGCTCAGATATTCCACCCATCTTGGCCTCCCAGAGTGCTAGGATTACAGGCACGAGCCACCGTGGCTGACAGGGGGTTTCAGATTTTTTTGAAAGAAGGCATTTCCTCAGCTAAAGATAAGGGATGTAGTTAAAAAAAAAAAAAAATCACTGTTGTGATCTAGCTTTAGGTAGAGTGGGGGAACAACTGGAACCTGGTGAATTTTGGGTTTAGCAAAGATTATATGATTTCTTACCTTGAGTGGTTTACCTTGAGTTGCTTATTCTTTTTTTTTTTTTTTTTTTTTTTTTGCAGTTTTTGGCCAGGGCTGGGTTTGAACCCACCACCTCTGGCATATGGGGCCGGTTCCCTACTCTTTGAGCCACAGGCGCTGCCCGAGTTGCTTATTCTTTTTAAGTTACTTACCGGCTAGCCTTGTTTGATCTTCAGAATGGGTTATGTATTCCCACTAATAGTATTTTTTGAGTGCTGTAGTGTACTCCCTTTTGGCCATCAATAATGAAGGCATTGTTAGCTTTTGTTTTTGCCAATCAGTAAAATAGAACAAATTGGTATCCCATTATGTTTTTACTTGCTATTCTAAGTGAGTTGAAATTGTTTTCTATTCATTAGCTTCTGCTTCTTATTAAGCCTGATAACCTTGAATAAGATATTTAATTTTAATTCTCTAAGCTTTGCTTTACCAATCTTGAATGTAGGGATGCCAAGTAGGGTTGCTAAAAGTATTAAATAAGGTAATGTTCATAAAGGGCTGTCTGGAACATAGTAAGCACTAAGTAAATCTGATTTTTTTTTTTTGGGCAGTGAGTCAGAAATCCTGCACCATGAGAAGCAGTACGAGCCATTCTACTCATCTTTTGTTGCACTTTCCACACACTATATTACAACAGTTTGCAGCCTCAGTAAGTATTCCACTCTTGTCACTCCCTTTTGAAGGCTTGTGAATAGGGAGATTGTTTATTCTCTTGTTAGAGTGTCTGAACAATGTGTTAATGAAGTCTATGTTTTAGCACTCCTAAGTTGCTCACCCAGGAGTGGAGACAGCTGTCAGCTAGGATGAGGCTCCCAAGGATCCCTTACTTAGACCAACCAAGTGGAATTTAAAAACTACTGGACTTAGACACCTGCTTCATAACCATTGTCACCCTCCCTTCCCGTCTTGATCAGAAGTATTTTATTGAATTCATATAAATAATTACTAGTGTGTTAATTTCTTGGGGAGGGGGGAGTAGGTAGATAGTAACCTCTGGAGTTAGTGGCCACTAACTAAAGCTCTGTTGCTTATTTGGTTTGAGGGAGAATGTAAATTCTTCTTTTGTGTTCTCTGATATATGAAGTTGATTTTTACTTCAGTTTGCCATTTGCTTCATTTTTTTGGCCTAAAAAGTGACTAAGCTTTATTTTACATTATTTCTGAAGTTTTGTGTTTTCAGTTGTTTTAAATACAAACTGACATAGTTCTGAAGAATTCTAATTACTTGTTTACTTGAATAGTTTGCTAAACAACTGAATTGAAGAGAAACTATAGAGTTGCTGAATAATCTTTCACTGTTCAGTACTATTTATTAGAGGCCCTGGCTACTGTTGGAAGAATTACTTTTAGCTTGAAGAAACTTTGTGTAGGCAGCCCCTCTATAAAATGTCATTTTAGAATCTGGAAAAGGAGAAGTAGTGTAGTCTAGTGGCTAAAAGCATGAACTCTAAAGTCAGACTGCCTGGATTTGAATGTTTTTATTTTTTTATTTTTTTGAGACAGAGTCTCAAGCTGTCGCCGTTGGTAGAGTGCCGTGGCATCACAGCTCACAGCAACCTCAAACTCTTGGACTTAAGTGATTCTCTTGCCTCAGCCTCCCAAGTAGCTACAGGCACTGGCCACAACACCCGGCTATTTTTTGTTGCGTTGTCATTGTTGGTTAGCTGGCCTAGGCTGGGTTCGAACCTGCCAGCTTCAGTGTATGTGGCTGGTGCTGTAACCACTGTGGTATGGGCGCCGAGCCCTGGATTTGAATTTTAACTCTGACTTTAGGCAAGTCATTTAATTTCTCTGTGCTTTTGTTTGCTCATTTATTGAAAATAGGAAGAGGGTTTAATAATAATATCTGCCTTATTGAATTAGTTGAAGGATTAAATGAGTTAATACACTTGCAGTGCTTGGCACTTAGTGTGATAAACTACATAATTTTATTATAGTTATCTTAATTTCCAGTAAATTCAAGATAAATTGATCTATACAGTTTATCATTATCAGTGCCAAAATACCTTTGTTTGCCTCTTGGTTTTTTGATTCTGAATAATTATCATAGAATGATACTGGGAATGTTGGACCTAGAGCGCAATGCTCCTTTTGCTTGCTTGATTGCCTGTGAGGCTGAGCAGTTAGAGATTACAGTTTATTACTTCCTCAGTTCCCAGGAACCAACTTCAGTCGGTGGCAGCAGCCTGTAAAGTTCTAATTGAGTTTTCTCTCCTGCGTCTGGAGAACCCAGATGAGGCTTGTGCTGTGTCTCAGGTGAGAGTGACGGATCCATTTCTGGCTCTTACTTTGAAATAAGATTGTGACTAACTAGTGGAATTGATGGAGAGTGGGTGGCGTAGAGCAGAGGTTTGTAAACTTTTTCGTTAATGGAGCAGATAGGAAATCATTTGCAGGCCACATGTTATCTATTGCATTAGTCAATTCTGTCTTTGTAGTATGAAAGCAGCCTGGACACTACGTAAATTAATGAACATGGTTGTGTTCCAGTAAACTTCATTTACAAAGACAGATAATGGCCTGAATTGGAGCTTTAGTTTGCCACTTTTGGGTATATAGACTATAGAGCAGCAGTTCTCAACCTGTGGATCGTGACCCATAGGAACTGTATTAAAGGGTCGCGGCATTAGGAAGGTTGAGAACCACTGCTATAGAGTCTTTTTCAAGAATTGCAAATTTACGTACATACAGGAGCCAGGCAGGTAACAGAAAATGAGTAAAGTATGCTAGTTGAGAAGGTGCGGGCCCCAGCTAAAGGGGCCAATCACTATTTGGCTCAGTAGCTTATTGCTATGGGGAAATGGAGGTGCATATTTGCTGGATTTTATGAATTGAGAAATGTGAGCAACATGGATTTGTATATGAATCTTTCCATTTTTAAAAGGTTAGCCATCACTTTGAATATTAAAAAAATACTGTGAGAACAATAAGCCAAATCTGCAAGGTAGATAATGGTCTGAGGACCATCAACTTTTGATCTTTGCTTTAGAGTTTTTCCCTCAAATTGTAGATCTTTATATGAACCTAAATGTGGCCCTATGTAGGATTCCCAAAAGAGTAGAGTATTCTGAAAGATATATTTGAATTTGTTTTGTTTTCAGAAACACTTGATTCTCCTAATCAAGGGTCTGTGCACTGGCTGTAGTCGACTAGATAGAACTGAAATTATCACATTTACTGCAATGATGAAATCTGCCAAGCTGCCACAAACAGTGAAGACACTTTCAGACGGTGGGTGTTCTTTTGACAGACCTGATTATGTGGCTACCCTCATGGTTGATGTTTTCCCTTTTTTCCTTCCAGTGGCACTCTGCTCAGCACTTTCTTTGGTTTTACATTTTACAGTGGAAGATCAGAAAGAGCTGGCCTCACCAGTAAGCCCTGAGCTGAGGCAGAAGGAGGTACAGATGAATTTTTTGAACCAGCTGACCTCAGTGTTCAACCCTAGAACTGTTGCGTCTCAACCTATCAGTCCACAGACTCTGGTGAGTTCCTTCAGCTAAATGTCCTTCTCTCCCTGGGGTTTGTTTAGAAGATAACACAAAAGGAGATAAGCGGTGTATTTTGTTTGTGATGTAAAACAATATATGTGCCTATGGAAGGAAAAAATTGAAGAATGTTAAATGAGTAAGTAAAATTCATCCAACCCTTTTAGTGCACAGTTAGTGCTATTTTAATGACCATTCTTCAAAGCATTTCTCAATGCAAATGAACAAAGAACATGTACAGTTTTCCATAAAAAGGATCACTCTATACATTTTAAAGCTGTATGTTTTTTTCTCCTCTTAGAAATTTAACCTGTATTTTTTTCAACATTTAGTGAGGAATTTTCCCTTTATTAACTGGGGAGCCTGAAAAATATGCACTGCTTACTTTTGACAGATGGTCTGATTTTGGTCTCCAGGGCAGCAGGCAGTGGTCAGATGATAGCGTCTTGATAGACCCCATGTTTCTTTTCAGGTGGAAGGAGAAAATGACGAGCAATCATCTACAGATCAAGCTTCTGCTATCAAAACCAAAAATGTGTTCATAGCTCAGAATGTAGCTAGTCTTCAGGAGCTTGGTAAGATTCTCAGCTGTTGTCAGAAAGCTGGTTTCTCTGCTTACAAAAATTCTTTAATTGTGTTTCTTTTATTTATTTATTTATATATTTTTTGAGACACAATCTCACTCTGTTGCCCTGGGCAGAGTTACATGGTATCATCATAGTTTATAGCAACCTCAAAATCCTGGGTTTGAGCAATCCTCTTGCCTCAGCCTCCTGAGTAGCTGGGACTGCAGGCCATTGCCACAACACCCGGCTAATTTTTTCTATTTTTTAGTAGAGACAGGGTCTCACTCTTGCTTAGGCTGGTCTCTGAACTCCTGAACTTAGGCAGTCCACCTGCCTTTGGCTCCCAAAGTGCTAGGATTACAGGCTTTCTTCATATGTAGGAGAATAAGGCAGCAGAGAGACCTGTTTGTAAATTTATACCTTTTCATTAATGTAGGTGGCTCAGAAAAGCTACTGCGTGTGTGTTTGAACCTGCCATATTTTCTACGCTACATCAATCGGTTCCAAGATGCAGTGTTAGCTAATTCCTTCTTCATCATGCCTGCAACAGTAGCAGATGCCACTGCTGTTCGTAATGGGTAAGGTGCTCCACAGTGCATATACTTTAGATTCTAATCAAAAAAGAGATAACTGGTTAATTATCTGGTATACTGATTTTCTTTAACTCTAATTTTATAGAAACAAGTCATTCTAAGATATACTTATTGTTATAGTTCTAGTTTTCTCTCTTATGTTCTAGTTTTCATTCACTGGTGATTGACGTAACTATGGCATTGGATACCCTTTCTCTACCTGTGCTAGAACCTCTAAATCCTTCTCGTCTACAAGATGTGACAGTCCTCAGCCTAAGTTGTCTGTATGCAGGTGAGAAGTTATAATGTCTGGTCTCATTTTCTCAGTCAAGCATGAGTATACTTTCAGGAAATCATGAGAATTCTTCTGAGTATCCTACTCTCTCCCTCTTCCTTGCTTCTTTCCCCCAGGGATCATCTAATATCGTATCTAGGTGAAATAAGGTTTCAGTAGGAATCGTTGTAAATGGTCCTATTGTTATAACTGTTGGCATTGTGTTACATGCATATTTATTTCACAATATGTGCACATATTAAGTATCTACTGTATGAAAAACAAGTTACCAAGGACTAATAGGATGTTGAGATGAATGACATGCAGTCCCTACCCTCAAGGAGCCTACACCTGAGCAGTGGTGAACAGGGCTGAATAGTTTAACATAAAATGAGACAATGAAGGCAATAAGAGAAATACAGAATATTTTTGGTATGCAAAGAAGAGAGTGGTTGAATCTTGCTGTGGGGGCAAATTTGAAGACTTCATGAAACAGGTGGTATCTGTTTATATTGATAAATATGAACAATGTTATTTTTCAAGATCCCATAAAATCCCCTTTCTTCCTGTGTCTTAGAAGTGAGGCCTGGCAGCTGGTGTTTACTCTTTTTTAAGTTATTGTTAAAATGACTTTTTAACCCAAGTCACTGATCCTTGGTTCACATTCTAAGACATAACTATATTCCTGGTATGTCTTGGAAGGAAGGTATACAGCAATTTCACAAGTTCACTTGGTGTTTACTTGGGGCCGGGTTTGAACCCGCCACCCTCGGTATATGGGGCCGGTGCCCTACTCGCTGAGCCACAGGCGCCGCCTTTGTGGTGCATATTTCAAGGGTACATGTCAATAAGTATAGAGTTTAAATGTCTTGACATAATAATTACGTAAGTGAAGTGAAGGCTGTATTAACCAGTTGGATGTAAGCATTCCAAATTGTATATAAAATCAGTGCATTTTACCCCATAAATGCATTAATGTATATATGATTTATGTATTTATGACTTAATAAAATAAATAAGTAAATACACTTAAACATGGTTAAAAAAAAAGATGTGCACGACAGAAAGTCTCTCATAGTTATATAGCTTTTGGGGTTACTGATTTTTAAAAATCATTTTGTTGGGTGGTGTCTGTGGCTCAAGGAGTAAGGCGCCGGCCCCATCTACGAGAGGTGGTGGGTTCAAACCCAGCCCTGACCAAAAACTACAAAAATCATTTTGTTGACTTTAGTTATTTCTAGGACATTTTCATTTCTTTTTGAAATGACTACATTATTTAATTAGTATATTTATTCACACTTGAGACTTCTTTTGTTCTAAAATTCCCAGAAATCTTCGAAACTAAAATTTTCCGAACTTGATCCAGATCCATTGTCTTTCTTATTTGCATTTTAAGTCTATTAATTGCTTCAAATACTTTTGAGAAAAAACAAAGATGCATACATTTCAAGAAATTAAAAGCATTATGGTTTAATTTCCTTTTATAAAAAAACAAAAGACAAGTAGGATTTCAGCTTGGTTATTTCTAGGCAGAGAAAAAAGCAGTACCAAAAGTATCCTAGAGTTTGGTGGAACTGTGTGAATGTGTTTGTGTGTGTATAAGTCTAGGTTTTATGGGTATTTATGGGTGTCATATAATTGGACAGAAAATAGGACTTTGAAGTGCAGACTGAGTTATTTGGATCTTGTACACTAGAGACCATTAAATGTTCTGAAGTATGGCAGGATCTGAGTTATATTTGGAGAGAACATTCAGGCAATAGTTTGCAGGATAGTTTGGTGTGGGGGCAAATAATAGAGGTAGGAGACTAGTGAGGAGGAATTTGTAGTAATTCAGGCAAGACGCATTTAGGGCCTGAGCTAGAGCAGCAGCATTTAGAAAGTTGAGGACACATGAGGATGTGCTCTCCACAAGCCAGTTTCTAGGGCTTAGTTTCCTATTGCTCTACCTTTTTAAATTTGAGGTTTATTAATTTTGATTTTCAGGGAATTTTTTGACCCTCATGTGGATCTCATTGTACTCAGGCAATAGTGATTAAAATGAATAAGGATTAAAGATTCCTTAAAAATTCATAGTTTGACAATCCCAAGTCTGTTTTATTTTTGAATTTGATAACTTGGGATTTGATTTAAAGAAACTTATTTGACTTTGATGTCTTTCAGAAATACCAAGTATGGGATTTTTTTTCATAATCTTAAATTTTTTTTTTTTTTTTTTTGAGACAGCGCCTCAAGCTGTCACCCTGGATAGAGTGCCATGGCATCACAGCTCACAGCAACCTCCAATTCCTGGGCTCAAGCGAGTCTCCTGCCTCCGCCTCCCAAGTAGCTGGGACTACAGGCACCCGCCACAATGCCCGGCCATTTTTTGGTTGCAGCCGTCATTGTT
>CAUYRH010022901.1:0-42330 GCA_963574655.1 Perodicticus potto | reverse complement strand
TCAATGAGCACTTTCTTTTTTTAGAGACAGAGTCTCACTTTAATCACCCTCAGTAGAGTGCTGTGGCATCCGAGCTCACAGCAACCTCCAGCTCTTGGGCGTAGGCGATTCTTTTGCCTCAGCCTCCTGAGTAGCTGGGACAATAGGCACCTGCCACAATGCCCAGCTGTTTTTTATTGTTGTTGTTGTTATTGTTGCAATTTTGGTCAGGGCCGGGTTTGAACCCACCACCCTCAGTATATGGGGCCGGCACCCTACTCACTGAGCCACAGGAGCCACCCTGCTTATTTGACTTTTACGTGCCTTATTTTTTTTATCTGTAGTTCCCTCTTAGTTTAACTCTAAGGAAGATGGGATTTTGTGAGCAAGCTTCTCTTTCTCATTCATGGCATCCACCAGATCCATAACCTACAAATCCAGCAGTCTTTCTGCATCTCAAACCTTCTCTTACATTCCAGGGCAACAGCGAAATCTATTGGTTCTCTCAGAAATTATACTGTGATGGTTAATTTTATGTGGTCCACTTCACTGGGACATGGCCCCCAGATATTGGATCAAACACAAGCCTGGATGTTGCTAGGATGGCATTTTTAAATGAGATTATTATGTAAATCAGTTGATCTGAGGAAAGCAGATCACTTTTCACGGTGTGTGGGCCACACTCAATCGGTCAAAGGCCTCAAGAGAGAAAAAACTGAGGGAGAAGAGAGAATTCTCCAGTGAGGGGATGGATTCTGCCTCTAGACTGCCTTTGGACTTGAACTGCGGCGTCACCTCTGTCCTGGGTCCAGCCTAGCCCTGCAGATTTGGGGCTTGCCAGCCTCCAGAATTGTGAGAGCCAATTCCTTAAGTGATATTCTCTCACACTCTCTCTCTCTCTCTACACACACCCACTCTCTCTGACACACACACAAAGATCCCGTTTCTCAGGAGAACTCTGACTAGCTCATTAATCATTCTCTTCTACACAATTCCATGGCCACCACCCCAGACCAAGCCACCCTGGTCTTGCTCTGGTCCTCCTCTCTTTGAAATGGAATCATCGCGAAAGATGACACCTGATCTCCCAGTTTCCTGGGCGGAGAGGGACCAGATTTGTCACCTTGGAAAACCTATCAAATGTAACAGGTTGCGTTCTCTGCGCTGCAAATCAGAGAGTGAGCTCCTTCTGTTTCCCTAATCTCTCTAGCAGATTTCCTGGGACGAGCACCTCATTCTGGTGAATGTTTGCTCACTAATAAAACTGTTCTCTTTCATTTCCACCTTTATGGAGAGGTTTTCCTGGGATTGGAGGAGATTTTTGCTTCTAATTATAGGAGGAGATTTTGCTTCTAATTATAGTTTGGCAACAATTTCAACCCTGTACTCAGGGGAAGTACATCCAGCCCTCACCCACATCATAGCTCACTAGAAAGGGCCATTTCCAGCCCAGCCACCCCTCTGCCTTCTCCTCTCATCACCCCTTTCCAGGCTTCCTCAAAGCCTCCAAGGTCATTTCTACTTCAGTGACTTCATATTTTGAGCCCCCTCTTCTTGAGAGGGTCATTAAGTCCTATACAAGTGTCAACTCAGAAAACTGACCATCCTAACTTATTTTATTCTTGTATTTTCCATATAATACACATAACTACCATATATATGCATATATACATGTATATACTTTTTTTTTCATTTGCTTACTTGTGTTTTATCTTTCCCCCTCTATTGGAAGGTAAATTCCTTGAGAAGATGGACTTGATCTTTCTGGTTCAAAACTATAGTTTCTCTTTTGAGAGCAAAAATCATCTCTCAACTAATATTAGTTGAATGAATGGAAGAATATTCATTAACTCTGCAGCATCTTGACCAGTAACCTAAAATAAACTCTTACGTAGTAATAGACGAATGATTGTGAGTCTGTTTAATATTAGTTTTTCACCTGAAATTTTATTTTTACCGAAGAGTGATGGAGAAATGTTTATAGTTGTTAGAAAAAAAAGAAAGCACTTGGAAATGAAGAGCTTCTATTTCAACACACACACTTATCTATTCTTGTTTCCTGTATTTCTCTTTGGCCATTCGGAAGCAGGGTAGGTTTGATATTGCCCCTGCCAGACAATACAAGGAAATGTAAAATTATCACTTTATGGTGATACACTCATCATGCACTATTCTTTTCCCTCCGGAAAATTCCTCCACGGAATTTTGTTTTTAATCACTGTCCCTGTGATTTAAAATATCATACTTCTTCCTGTGAAAGTATATTCAAGACCTTGGCCAAAGGCCAGCCTGTGAGATTTTTGCCACTATCCCCCGCTCTCATCCTGTCCATACTAATTATGGTATTGTAATAGAAATATTAAAAAGCTAAACAAATGAAGACAACTGGGTTGCTGTATTCATTTCTCCACAGCCTTGTTTGCAGGATCTAATATGTGAGTTTTCTTTCTTTACTATTTACACGTCAAACATGTCTTTAAAGAATGGAACGACTCTCCATCCATCTTAACTTGATCTCACTTATCTCACATTTATTTTTCAACAAATATTTGACAAACACCAATCATGTGCCAGGACCTGTGGTTGACAACACAAGTACAAAGGCAAGATCCCCACCCACTAGTACACTCTGTGCTGTGGTTAATTCCAGAACAGAAATACCAAGGGTCAAATACATTTAGGAAAGAAACAACACATTTCAACCCAATTATTATTTTTCAGGTTAAAAATAACTGAAGACTACACATCCAGTAACATAGAGTGAGTTTCCTTTTAAACATGTCTAAATATTTTAAAACGATCCCATCATATGCAATGAGTTATTAAATCTCCAAACCTACTGGCAAAGAAAATTAGGCTATTAGAGGTAACTACTTAGGTATATAACCATGATATGCTATATTGTCACATACATTTTTAGACTTTTTCCACTATCAACAAATAAAAATGCTGACATTAAAACACAAAAGAAGGCCAGGCATAATGGCGCTGTAACCATGGCACTTGGGAGGCCAAGTGGGGAGCAAATTAATTCCTCCAAGGTAGAACCCTTCATCAGTGACTGATGACAATTGCAGAATGCTCTAAATCCCTTGCATCTTGGATGGAAGGACCTTGAGGCACACGTCCCACACTGTCACCCAGCAGAACTCAGCTCCACTTGCCCACGGAGGTCACCGCCGGCTTGTCAAAGTACCTCCTCTTCCCACTCACCTCCTCACTGCCCTGCTGCTGTTTCCTGGGCTCTCCTCCCAAGTAAACTACATGAACTCTGATCAGAATGCAACTGCCAGAGAACCAGCTTTTTAGTGAAACCAAACTTCTTTCCTCCACCAAGACTTTCCTCACTTTCATTCTTAGCAAATGTTCCAGGCTTTTTCATGACACTCGACCCACTGTTGTGGCTGCATCACGAGAGCCTGGAAAGGCCCAGTGTTGCCCTGGGGATGGTGGCATCAGCTAGTGAGAGCCCACTGTTGGCATTTCCTCTCAACTCCACCTCCAGTGGTGCCATGTTGATAGGTTGAAATCAAGCATGGTAGGAATATTTGCAGTATAGAAATCGGTAAATGTCGTTCATCAAATCAGTTCTTCTTTCTTCTTCTCCTCCTCATCCTTCTTCTTACCAGGTGTTAAGTTTACTGTCTGTGAACCAAACCCTCCCGTTTCCAAGTTAAATTTTTCCACTATGGTGCAACATCTGTGTCTAACCAGCTTTCAAGATATGTGTCTCCTGCGATTATAAATAACCCTACAGGGGTCTCAACTTTGGCGCTGAATGTTAAGAAGATATAGGCAAGAAAAAGGGTAGAAATGGCATGTGGGTCTCTGTTAACCTCCGGGTACAACCACCCCATCCATTGCCATCAACCCACAGGTGCTTCTGGTGCTTAAGGTATGACACACTCTCTTGGAGGGGAACTAAAGGATCCTGGGTTCAAAAGAAATAAACCAGTAAGAAATAGGGTGAACTTTCCATAGGTTTTTCTAAGGGTTAGGGGTGGGGCTCTGAAGTTTTTTAATGTCCTTAAATCTGCTGCTGACTAAGCAGGAGCCTTGCTGTCACCCAGAGTCCTCTGGTCATAGGTCATTTGGGCGAAGAAAAGGTAAAATGAGAATTATAGGCTCTCGAGTAAATAATAAAAAACTGAATCCCGGAAGGGGCTCCCTTGCCTGTTTTTTATTTTGGTTTGTTTTTTACTCTCTCAGTAAACAGATTTCAGTATCTCCCTCCTTTCCCGGGGTCTGCGCTTTCCATGAGGAAGACATTCATCAGAGCGAGGCATCCTGCCGTCTGCAGGAGGGAAGCATTCCCAAGCAAATGCAGAGATGCTTTGTCCTCAAAAGCATGACTGAGTCACTTTAAAAAAAAAAAAAAAAAGTCAAGGGGCTGGATCTGAGTGCTGCCTAGGAGAGTGGGCAGCAGCCCCGTGTGACTACTGGGCCTAGTTTTAAATGAGACCTGTGTGAATTGAGGCAGGCTGTAAGTACACGACATGCACCAGACTCTGGAGAGGTAGTTTGAAGAGAAGACTGTGAAAATAATGCCCAATAATTTTCATATTGATTAAATGTTGAATGACAATGTTTCAGATATATTGGGTTAAATAAAATACATTAATAAAATCAATTCCACCTCTTTTTTTTTTTTTCCAATGTGGCCACATAATGAGACTACTTGTGTTTTTATTAGGCTCTGCTGGGTTATGGAGGCAGCTCTGCTAACCCTTGCATTGTTTACTTGGCTTCTGTTTAAAGATCTTTAGTGGCAGGGAACGCACATCTCCTAACCAGACAGTTCTATTCGGGACAACACAAACCTTGGAGGACTTTTACTGGTCTTAGTTTTTACCTTTGGGGCCGTGAAGAATATTTCAGTCCTCTTGCACAAGAAAAACGTCTTGGGAAAGATGAAAATCATGGAGATGCCTCACCCTACCTCGCTGTCTTTCCAAGTCCCACTTAAGGAGCTCATGCCCGGCACCACTTATTAACTGAGCGAAGGGACTTGCAGACAGGACAATGGTGAAATATCTCCCCAGGCTCCAGGAATCTTTTCTTAGCATTGTTGCATGGGAAACTTCTCTTTTAAATGCTTATTATAATACTTTTATTGGACATTTTATTACCATTGCAGGGCAGGACGTCACTGCCTTTAATAGCTAACACTTGCAAAGCGCTAAGGCTCATACTCCATTCTAAACATTTCACGTGTTGTAACTCATTGGCTCATCACAACGGATAGGGAGGTGAGACTAGTCTCCCCCTTTCATAAATGTGGAAATTAAAGAGCAAAGAAATGAGGTAGGCTGCCCAAGGTCACACAGCTAGTAAATGAGAGGCAGGGGGCAAACCCTCCTTGCCGTCTCTTGTGTCTTTATAATCAATGTTACATAATGCTTATGGTTTGACATTTGTGGTAGAAATGTCTTCCCTAGCAAGCTTCCCCTCCCCCATTATTGTATCAGCTCACAGACAAATCAAGCTCAGTGTTTGTTAATTTGATAGAAATGAAGGAGGATCAAAAACCAAAAAAAAAAAAAAAAAAAAAAGTTCAGAGTTTAAAATCCCTTTCACATCATCTCCAAATATAACCGGGAAGGAAGGAGCTTCCAGGCACGCTCATTCTGAAGTTTAAGCAGGTGGAATCCAGAGAAATAGAAAAGACAGACTTGTTAGTGGCTGTGAGAATCTGAAAAGCTATGAATCTGTTGCAAATGAGTAAAAAGTCTCCAGGAAAAAAGAGGAAAGGAATAGCAGTTCAAACAATGTAGAATACAGATAAGAGTGAGCTTTCTAACCACAAAATGTATGAATGATGAAAATGAAGCACAGAAAAAAAAAACAAAAAAAAACCCCAAGCATAGAAGGTGAATGGAATTGCTTCTGAAGGGAAGATCTGCAATCACATCCTTGCAATGAAGATGTGGAAGACACCATACTACCCTCTTCCTTGCAGCCAGACACTCAGAAGGTATTTGGGGGGAGTGAGATAGAAATACTGTGAACTGGAAACCAGAATGAACAAACCGCAGAGGAAGAAATCTCTGCGTGACTAAAACAGGGAAGGAAGTGTAGGACATGAGAGAGCTCAGAAGGAAGTTAGAGGCTCTGGGGGGCTCTGGGCCAACCAGCAACTGGTACCAGAGCAGCAGCCTCCTCCCTCCCCGGGCTCCCCAGCTGCCATGCCTGCTGAGCAGGTGCAAACAACTTCCCCACAGAATGTGTACAGGTGTTTGAAGGACTCTGTTAACATTGACCCAGGAGAAGGGGTGTGGCCTAGGCCCCCAGGTCAGAGAGCCCCCGGCTCAGAGTAGACTTACCCAGGAGCTGCACAGCGCCGGGAAGGACGGAGATGAACACCAGCAGCAGGGCCAGCCTCATGGCCCAAAGCTTATCCTTTTCTTCCAGGGATGGAGAGGAGGGTGCGGTGCAAAAAAACAAAACAACTAGGGCACCTGATGAGTGCCCCCCAACCTAACCCGAGTGCCCGGAGCTGCCCTGCTGAAAAGAAGGACAGAGGAAACGCTCGCTTTTAAAGGGCTCCTGAATTTAGGGAAAACCTCCAATAAGGAGATATCCTGTCACATGAGGGTGGTTGGAAAAACAGGAATTCAGAAGTTACAACTTTGCATTGTAAGCTAACTTCTGAGAAAAGCAGAGATAGAGGAAGGGTAGAGAGGGACATGTGTGGGAGAGGGGTGGAGAGGGTGCAGGAGGAGAGGGGGTGGTGGTGAAAGGTGAAGAGCCAGCCTGGCACGCTGGGGCGGGGAGAAGTGAAACAGCCCCTGCCCTCCGGGCCTTCTCAGATGGGGCTGGGTGGGGACCAGGCTGCAGGCCATTTACCTGGGCCGGAAACGGAGCTTCCCCTGGGAAGTCGCTGAGTCAGGGGTCCTTCAGCTGACAACCTCCACTCTAAAAGGACAGAAGCCACAGGCACAGAAAAAGAACACTTTTATGCTGGAAATATTTCTCTCATTCTCAAAATTCAATCTTTTATTTCCTTAGAACTTTGAAAGAAATAGTTCACAGGGAACTTGGCTCCTCTACCTAGAAGAAAAGTGAAAGAGAAGCTAAACCTAAGAAGGAATCTCAATAAGGCCAGGAAGGAGAAAGTTCTAGAAGCCCATCTTTTGGCACTGTATTCTCCTGACACCCTGGGAGCACAATGCCAAAAGATTTGCTACAAAGCCTTACTGCCCAGGTTCAACGATAGTGGTCTTCTGTGGGTGTGGGGGGGTGCTTTTGCTAGAAGAAGAAAATCTGGCCATTTGGTCAAAAGATGTATATTCATTTCTTGGCAAGGGAAATTCTTAAAGTAAAAAAGAAGTTAATGGGTCTTTCATTAAGAATAAAACAATCTCCCACACATCTATTTTGTTATTTCTCAGAAGTTTAACATGAATTAAGAACATTATGAACAGAAACTAATGATTAATTTTTATTTATTTATTTATTTATTTTTTGTGAGACAGAGCCTCAAGCTGTCACCCTGGATAGAGTGCTGCCGCATCACAGCTCACAGCAACCCCCAATTCCTGGGCTCAAGAGAGTCTCTTGCCTCCGCCTCCCAAGTAGCTGGGACTACAGGCGCCCGCCACAGTGCCCAGCCATTTTTTGGTTGCAGCCATCATTGTTGTTTGGCGGGCCCCGGCTGGATTCGAACCCGCCAGCTCAGGTGTATGTGGCTGGCGCCTTAGCCCTTTGAGCCACAGGTGCCAAGCCAGAAACTAATGATTAGACGGCCAACCTGCCACTGGAGCATGGGCAATGTCAGAAATTGAGTGCTGGCAGCACTGTGTGCTTGGAGATACTCAATGAATAGTTTATCTTCAAACAGAAACGTTCAACATTCACCATCTTCGCAATAAAATTATAAAATTTGTTTCCTATTGAAAATGTGATATAGTTTAGATACTGATTGTCTTTAACAATTCTAACTTTAGACAATTTTGACAGGGGGAAAATGGAGAAAATGTAGGACAGAGAACCAACGTTTCTTTGTTTCTGACAAAAATAAAGTTGGTTACACAACAGAACAGATAAAGCCAGTATGTTTCTTTCTAAGACTTTGTTTCACTGATTTGTCCTTGAAAAAAATATTTTCAATGGATCGTTTGTGGCTTTTAAACGTAAATATATACAAAAAAGTTCCTGCCAAATTTAGATTTATGTAGATTTTGGAAGTGAATAAAATCTTTGTGCATTATCTTTACAATCACATTCGAGTTTTGTTTTCCTGATACACAAGGGTGTCCTATCACATTTGAACAGTTAAAAAAAAATCAGGATTAGTCATAAAATATGTTGTTTTAAAACAAAGTGAAACCACCTGCCCCACAAAGAATTTACCCCCCAATCTTGACCTTATGAAACAAAGATGTAACAAGCTGGAAGAGGTAACCAAGGCAGATGAGAAACCCAACTCTTGGGGGGGGAAGGGACATTATGGAAGATGGGAGAGTAGGAAGCTCTAGAAAGCTGTCTCTCCACTTAAAGAACCATTAAACAGGCAGGAGATGTCTGCAGTAACCACTGATACTCTTTGATGGGTTTGGGTCCTGATAAACCCCATCACAAAGTGAAAAATATGGTAAGTCAAAAATGCATTGAATACACCTACCCAAACATCACACCTCAGCCTAACCTAACTTACCCATGCTGGGGAACACTCGTGTCAGCCTAACATTGGGCAAAATCATCTAATACAAAGGCTATTTTATAATGTTATTGAATATCTCATGGGATTTACTGAGTACTGTACTGAAAGTGAAAAACAGAACTGTTGTATGAGTACTCCAAGTGGTTTCTTTGAATGTGTATTGCTTTCACATCATCATAATGTCAAAAACTCTTAAGTCCAAACATCCTAGGTCGAGTATCTATATTTTGGAAGTCTGGAGTCTAGTCAAAAACTTGGAGCATCCAGAGAGGAGCTTGATGAAAAGGCTGGCAAATATCAGTGAATGTCAGTCTTTCACTTATGGTAATGGTTTCCAGGCCTTGTACCTATGTCCGGCAGCTATGTGGGAGCAGCCCACATTTTGGGTGCAGCTTTCTGTAGTCAGGGTGGACAACAAGAATCTTGTCCTCCAAATATCAGGATTGTGTGTTCTAATTGGGGCTTTTGATTGCTGCCACCACTTTACATAGTACTAGAAGTTCTAGCTAGAGCAATTAAGCAAGAAAAAAAAATTAACAGCATCCAAATTAAAAAAGAAGTGAAATTATCTCTGTCCACAGATGCCATGATTTCATAGGTAAAAAGTTCTAAAGCTTCCGCAAAAGAACTGTAGAGCTAATAAATTCAACAGAGTTGCAGAACAGAAAATCAAACCACAAATCTGTTTTATTTTGAGCAAAGGAAATTCAGAAACCAGTTCCATTTACAATAGCATCAAAAAGAAAACAAATAGGAATAAATTTAATAGGCAGAAGACTTGTGTATTGAAAATCATAAAACATTGCTAAAAGAAATTAAAGACCTGAAAATGGAAAGATATCCTATGTTTGTGGAATGCAAGATTCCATATTGTTAAGATGGCAATATTACCGAAAACAATCTATAAATGTATGCAGTCTCTATCAGAATCTCGATTTTTTGTGTGTGTGTGTGCATTTCATTCACATGAAATCTCAAGATAAACCAATCTTGAAAAAGAACAAAGTGGAAAGTCTTATACTTCCAGATCTCAGAACTTACTGCAAAAGTACAGTGATCTAAACACTGTGGTACTGGCATAAGGAGAGACATACAGCCAGTACAATATGTGTACAACAGAGAACCCAGAAATAAATCCTCAAGTACATGGTCAATTGGTTTCCGACAAGGTACCAAGACCGTTCAATGAGGAAAAGACAGTATTTTCAACAAATGGTGCTGGGAAAACCAGCCATCCACGTGCAAAAAAATGAAGTTGGACTCTTACCTTATGCCATATATAAAAATTAACCCAGGCTCAGCACCTGTAACTCAGCAGCTAGGGCACTGGCCACATGTACCCGGGGGCTGGTGGGTTCGAACCTGGCCTGGGCCTGCCAAACAACAATGACAACTATAAAAAAAAAAAATAGCCAGGTGTTGTGGTGGGCACCTGTAGTCCCAGCTACTTGGAAGGCTGAGGCAAGAGAATCACTTAAGCCCAGAGTTTGAGGTTTCTGTGAGCTGTGACGCGATAGCACTCTACCCAGGGCAACATAGTGAGATTCTGTCTCAAAAAAAAAAAATAAATAAATAAATAACCCCACTGGGTCAAAGACCTTATTAGAAGAGCTAAAACTATAAAACTCTTAAAAGAAAACATTAGGGAAAATCTTCATGACATTGGATTTCTTAGATATGATACTAAAAGCACAGGTAGCAAAAGACAAAACAAGGCTTTATCAAAATTAAAAACTTTTATGCATCAAAAGATACTATTTGGAGAGTGAAAAGACAACAATACACAAAACAGCGGAAAATATTTGTAAATCATATATCTTTAAGGGATTAATATATAGCATATATAAAGAACTACAATTCAACAACCATAATATGAAAACCTATTTTTTAAAAAAGGTCAGTGGTCCTTAATAGACATTTCTCCAAAGGAGGTAAACAAATGACCGATAGGCACATGTAAAGATACTTAACACCATTAGTCATTAGGGAACTGCAAATCAAAACTATAATGAGATGTCATTCCACACCCAAGAGGAGGGCTACTATCAAAAAATAGATAAACTATAACAAGTGTTGATGAAAATGTGGAGAAATGGGAAAAACTTTGGGCATTGCTGGTGCCAGTGTAAAATGATACTGCTAGTGTGGAAAACAATTTGGCATTTCTTCACAAAAGTTAAACATAGAACTATCATATAATCTACAATTGTCCTTCTAGGTACATACCCCAAAGAATTGAAAACAGGACCTTGAACAGATATTTTTGTATGGTGATGTTCAAAGTATTATTTACAATAGCCCAAGAGTGGAGACAACTCAGGTTTATCAGATTAAAAACAAAATGTAGGATATAAATACAATGGAATATTAAACGAAAGTAAAAAGGCATTTTGACACCTTCTGCAACAGGTACAACCTTTAAACATTATGTTAATTGAAGTAAGGCAAACACAAAAGAATAAATGTTGTGATTCCACTTATATTAGGTATAATAAGTAGGATAGGGAAATTCATAGAGATAGAGAGAGCTTGCCAGGGGTGGGAAGACAAGGACTGGGGGAGAATGGGGAGTTACTGTTTCAGGGGCACAGAGCTTCTATTTTGAATGATGAAATATTCTGGAAATAGAAAGTGATGATAGTTAAACAATACGGTGAATGTATTTAAAGCCACTGAATCTGTTTAAAAAATGATATCTTTTGTTATGTATTTTTTACCACAATTTAAAAAAAAAAATCTAACTCTTACACCCGTCTACTAAGTTTTGGTTTTGGTTTTTGTTTAGCTATTGATGATGGTGGTTGTTTTTAACTAACCCTTTCTTCAAGTTAAAATATAAGGAAATCCTTTTTTTAGAGGCAGAGTCTTACTCTATTGCTCTGGTTGGAGTGCCCCATGGCATCATCACAGCTCACAGCAACCTCTAACTCTTGGGCTCAAGCCATCCTCTTGCCTCAGCCTCCCAAGTAGCTGGGATTACAGGTGCCCACTGCAATACCCCAGCTAGTTTTTTTCTATTTTTAGTAGAGATGGGGTCTTACTCTTGCTCATTTTTTTATTGGCAAGACAATTGCTGAACTATTTCATTTCCTCCTAAAATTTCTCTTTCTCAAACATCAGTTGCTTCATACCTATTCAATTTCATATAAGATGAACTTACTGTTTGCTTTGCTGAGAAACAGTTTCAAGAAAATCACTCAACAAATTCTTTGGTAACCTCTTATATTATTTCTCAGAGCTAAAACCGGTGACCTCCTGAGAAATTAGTGTGGTTTTTCCCTCCAGTAAGCCTATCTTGTAATAGACAATTTTAGTCAAATGTTACTAAAATAACTCCTACATAACTAGAAGAAAAAAGAAGATACAGTGATATATATATAAAAAAAGAAGTTAACCAAAAATTTTCAAAAGATGCAACCCTATTTTTCAATGTTCTTATTCATCACATTTTTCAATCCTTACCAAAATATAGCAAAACACCAATAATGCGTTAGCAGTTTAAAAGAAAAGTTACATTATAGCATGCAAACTTCTTTGTATTAGATAATTTATATAAAATTTGGCTTTAATTGTAATTGTCTTCAATTAGCTTATTTACGTTTATTGTAATCTACCGTGTATGTACACAGATTATGTGAAAGAACTGTGAGATTTATGGTTCTGTAATCAATGCTTTGTTTGGTTTTGTTTGGCTTGGCTCGGCACACATCTTTATAATATATAAGTTAATTTTACAAAGTAATTTAATGAGAACGCCATTTAATCTGTTTACTATTTCCAAAAAATAAAAACCTTAAGAACAGAATAAAAATGTATTTATAATCTGAAAGTGACATACGACCTACACTTTATAGACCGAAACCAAGGCACAAAAATATCGGGCTTGTCCTTCAGAACAAACCAAATATGTATAATTTTTAGTAATTTGGAAAGCAAGTTTCATACTTATCAACTCAAATATTTGAAACACCTATTTTCTAAGGTGTCTAAACTAAATATTTAAAAGAAAAAAGATTTTGTAGAGAAAGAAATATTTAAAAATTCATTAATATGTCAATTTCAGCATAAGAATAATTATGACTTGTTAAATAGGTCTATCTTGGAAAATTAATATTTGTGTATGCATAAATACAAACTTTCACAGAAAGTATTACTACCATAAGTACCCCCAAATTCCCATAAAAACGACCTGTAATAGATTTAAGATTAAATTACTTAATTCTGTCAGTTTTACTAAGTCCTTTTTTTGAGGATTATTTATTCATAAAAACCACACCCAGACTAATTCATGGCTACCCAAATTTGTCAAATGAGCAAATTAAAGAAATGTTCGAAATAGTCTTCAGAATAAATATGGTAACATATGTAAAGCCTGTCATAAGACGTCAATTAGTTACAAACCCTTAGTGCTGCTAAAATGATGGACCTCTGTTTCTCTGTGAGTTTTCACACCTCCTGACTCTACCATCTGTGTGTTTGCATCAGGTTACTAAAAAGCCCTGAATGTGGATGAGAGACCAGAAAACAGGAATCTGAAAACTGGGTAAACGCACCCTCCTGTAATGACACAGACATCACAACCACAGATTTGCTTGAACATAGATAGAACGTTAATTAACATGTAAAAATAACCACTTGGTAAAATAAAACAGCTCGACTGTATATAGTTAATGCATTTTTTCCTTTTATGATTTACTATATCCTCCAGAGAGTATAGCAGCTATTTGGAAGTTGTAAGGCTTCCAAGTGGTATATCATTCTTTTTATAAATTTAATTCAATGTATTTTTTAATGCCTGTGACAAAGAAAAGCTATTGACATATTCACTAACAAAAGTCCTGCCCCAAGGTCCTCAGGATAAAATACTCTTTTATTAAGCAAATATAGGTCAGTGGCCAGTACACAGCAAGGCATCCTCAAACTATGGCCTGCAGGCCACCTGCAGCCCACTGGCCACACGAAGCCCACCCAGGACATTTATCCGGCCCCTTCAAAATAAGATATGTACAGTGTGCATAGGAATTTGTTCATAGTTTTTTTTTTAAACTATAGCCCGGCCCTCCAACGGTCTAAAGGGCAGTGAACTGGCCCCCTGTTTAAAAAGTTTGAGGACCCCTGCTAGGCAGTCAACACACCATTTCGTTATTCTTTCCTTTCTTGTGTTTTACTACAATTGTCATTCAGTGAAATCAGGCCCTGATAAGAAAAGCCTATAACATTCACACATTGTAATTTCAAACGTTAACATTTACAAAGAAAAGGGACTAAAACATCTATAAAATGTATTAGAATTTTTATTACATTGTATTGAAATTTTATAAAAATTATTAGACTATACAGTAATAGCCCGATCGTAGATAAAATTTTTTTTTTCTAGAGATAGAGTCTCACTTTATCGCTGTCTGTAGAGTGCTGTAGCATCACAGCTCACAGCAACCTCCAACTCCTGGGCTTAGGAGATTCTCTTGCCTCAGCCTCCCTAGTAGCTGGAGCTCCAGGCACCTGCCACAATGCCCAGCTATTTCATTGTTGTGGTTGCAGTTTGACTGGGGCCAGGTTTGAACCTGACACTCTTAATATAGGGGCCAGCGCCCTGCCCACTGAGCCACAGGTGCCACCCAGAATTTTTAATGTATTTTTTTCTACAACTAACTTTATTTAAACTTGACATTTAGTGAAGACATAATTATCATCTGGGTTCCAAATTTTACTTGGAAAACAATCTCATATAACCCATTACAGATACTGCCATTTACTGCAAGTGTATTTTCGTATAGCAAAATAGTAAAGTTTTATTAGGACATAAAATTTATATGGGCTTTAACTAGCAACAATAAGAAGCTATGAGAACTGCAATTATTTAATGTTATTAAATACATAACTTTTAATCATAGTGTAGAACTACCAATGTTTTATCAGTATAACTTGCTATAAATTCTATCATATATTATAGTACAGACTTGAACTCTATAAAGACGTGTATGCTCTTAAAATAAAATATTAAATAAAACTAAATACTCGATTTACCTCTAACATGTGATCCTTTGAATAATACATGCCTTCATTATTTGTGTAAAGCGCTGCAACTTCCTCAAATATCAGGCACATTCATGTTCAAATATTAGATACAAAATGCATTATAAACTCAAATAATAATACTTTTGATTTTACCTAATCGCTGTTTACAAATTCTCAAAGAAGGATAAATAAACATCAGTTTATGTAAAATATTTTCATATTTAGGACTATTACAAGTTAATCCCTTGGTGATAGATTTTTCTTAATAAAAAAAGATCATCATGGCAGAATTAGAAAAAAATTATTTGCATTATAATTTTTTTAAGTTATAAGTATTGTTAAGTGCCTGCAGGATTGATATTTATAATTTTTTAAGTTATAAGTATTGTTAAGTGCCTGCAGGATTGATAGATAAAGATAAAGGGGTATTGTTAAACGAGATGCCCTCAGGCCTTCCTTTAAGGAATTTGAAGATCAGTGGGAAACTTAGAAAAGTAAACATAATAATTGTAATAAAGTACTATAATTTAGGTTTTAAGGGGCTCCAGGAGGGACACATCTGTCTGATGAATGGATGTCCTCATCCATTTCAATCTAAGTGGTCAGCAGATCACTCACTTTTGAACATAATGCTGTTTGATGTAAAGCTATAGTCTGTGGCAACCTTAGAATCTCACATCCCAGACTCTGAGCAGGGCATGATAATTTTAAAGATGCACTTAGTTACTGGTTTATAGGGCACTTGGTACCATGAAAACACTTAGCATTTCTCAAGTTACTATTATCTGCTAGCCAATATGCTCAGAGCATTTCTGACCCTTCACTCTGCTTAGTATTATTAAATTAGTACTAGTATTATGTTCATCTTTTAGATGTGGGAACTGAGGCCCACAGTGGTCAAGGAACTTGTCCCAAATTATAAAGGTAGAAGACAAGCTTTTAACAACTGTTAATAAACCTTCTCTTACAATATGAGAAAAAACATTAGACACCCAGGAAAATGAGACTGTGGGATTTGGTGGAGAGTCATAGGCAATGTCAGTTATTCATTCTTAAGCCACTTTTGTTAGCACAGATCATTGACAGTGTGTATAAAATCATTACTCTTCATACATAAATAAGCCTCTCAAAAATTTCTCCAAGGATCTGAATATTTGGACAAGTGGAAAGACCCTACTATAAATATCAGAGAGTGTCCCAACATGGTAATAGCAAATGATATCATTTTGTATCTAATTATTTTATAACATCAATATATTCATGATATAGTATCACATATGACACTGATGCCTTTGCTATTTTAAGTTGAACTTCCCATTTTAAACAGGGCTTGTACTTGATCATTTTTATCATGGTATCAAAAATATTCTTTTACTGCTATAATAAAACTGTATCTAGGTATTGCTGAAGTACCCTGACTTCATTATAGTAAACAACTTCAAGTTAGTACCACAGTACTAGCCAAATGGCTAAGCATTGAGCTGAGCCGAATATCTGCTAAGGTGAATTGTTGTTTAGGCTGAAATCATTTTGACTAAATAAAAATCACTCACTCCAATGGCATAAAGAATATACTTCTGTGTTTGAAGTAAACCCTAAAGCTATAATTTCCAAATTGAACTTTGGATGTATTTCTGAAAAATCTAATTTTAATTAATCATTTCATATGATGCTCTTTAATTTATATGAAAGATAAAAATCTCATTCTTGGACTAACAGTGGGAAAAACACCTTCTCACTTTTTTTTAAAAGGTTTTACTGAAGAGTATTTTTAGAAAAAGTGTCATATACACAACTAACTAAAATTAACTACTGACATGTTCTAGATATCCCTGAGAGTCAACTGATAAGAATATAACTTTGTTTAGATTTAGCACCATTTGTTTACATAAAAAACCTGGTATGCTAAATTCAAAAATAACTTATGCTTTACAATCTATTCTTCATTTCTTTATAGAGTGCAAAGACTAAAGTCCCAGAAAAAAAGCACTACAAACATGCTTACATGCATGACAGAAAGATCTTCCTACTATTCCATTTTCTTTTTAAAATGGAGACATTTCAAAGGTAGAGAAAACCCTTAGTCGGGTTAGGTGATTGAAGTAAATGTAAGAGAGAGTCACCAGTATGTTTTTACAAAGGCCCAGCACGGGTGTGATTGTCCCCAAGGCGATGATCAAACCGAGTCTAACAAAAACAAAGGGCAAATCCTGCAGCAGGACACCCAGGGAGTTGAGAAGAGGATTTTTGGGAGTGAATATCATTCGCAGGAGAGAAATGAAACTGAAGATGTAGACTGGATAGATCCAGGCTGACTTGTACACACTGGGGTGACCGGCCACACGCACCATTTCAATAGTGTCAGACCACAGCAGAAAGCTCCACAGAAATATTTCCGCCCGCACGTCCCGCCGGGACATGGCTCCCAGGATTCCTGAGTGAAATGATGGCTCCTGGGGTCCCATCAGCTCAGACACCTGGCTCTGGGTCATGGGTTGCGTTGGGCGCGAGATCTGGGTTCTCTCTGCATCTGGAGGAGATGAAGGGTTGTCTTCATTTTGCCTCACCTGCTCCGTCACAGTTCTTATTTGTTGCAAAGAGGTTGTATGGGTGCTCCCATCTTCAGTACCTGCAATACATTGATTTATTCAAATTTAAATTGTATGAAAATGTAAACTTCAATTCAGAAATAAAAGTTCTAAGTGTTGTCTAAATAAGCATTCTCTTGGAACTTCAAGAAAAGAATGAGGTAGCACGCTGAAAAAATACAGAGTACAAATTCAACTTCTCAATATGTTGTTCAGGATATTGCATTCTCATTTATAAGTGAAACATGTTTGTAATTTCCCTTTGTAACAATATATTTTCTCCAATTTCAATATCAGGTGTATCCAGATCAAGTAGAATGATATTGAAATATTTCTTCTTTTTTTATTATTTATAAGATTTCTGGAATTGCTTGTCTTGTAAAATCATTATGGTCTATGACTTTATGATAGTTTGAACTTTGTTATTTCATTTAAGTCATTGCTTAATTACTATTTTCCTATGAATGATTATACTGTGGTTAATATGTTAGCATAGCAGTATTCCCAGATAGTTTTTTGTTTGTTGGGAGGTTGGGCTTTGGGGGGGCAGAATTAATACTTTGCATGAAATACCTTACTTTATAACAATGAAATTGCTTTTTCTTTTGTCTTGTGATTTTTTTTGAGGTGAAATTTAAGTTTTTGTGTGACTAGTACTATTATACCTATCTTGAGTGTCTTGCTTGTACTGTATCACATCATACCTTTGTTTAACTCTTAATAAACTGTTCACTTGTTAAAAAATTAAATAAAATAATAAAATGCAGAGTAGAGAAGGATCCTGGTGTCTTGGTATTTTCCTGGGTATGGATCCTTAGTCATTTTTACCATTTCATATTAACAGTCCTCACTGGTTAATGAGCTAAACACTTTCACATATTATCTCATTTCATTCTCATAGAACAAAGTTGAGAATTAGGGATTACTATCCCATTTTACAACTATAAAAACTGGGGCCCAAGGGGTTAGAAAATGCCCAAGTTCAGATATATAGTAATGGGCAAAGCTGGAAATCATTACCTATCTGGATGTCATGTATCATGTGCTCATTACAAAATACATGGATATCATAAAATCAAGTGAATCTAGAAATTCACTGGTCCAAGCTTGTCATTTCATAGATAAAGCAGAAGCTCACAGGATTTATTAAATACTACTCCTGCCCTAGGTCTCCAGGCATGGAGTTTGATGCTAAAAGGGAATCTGTGTAACCACCAGAGATTCATAGTAAAGAGTAACACTCTGAATTGAAGATTTTCAGCTATTCTTTCCCAAAGATTTTCAAAGCAAACAGTAAGACAGGTTAGTATAAAGCATCTCCTTTATTGGCCATGAAACTGGACCTGGTCAATACACCGGTTATCTAAATGAGTTTAATATGTCACTTATCACCACCATGCTGTGTGTGTGTGTGTGTGTGTGTGTGTGTGTGTGTGTGTGTGTACAACTGTGTCAAAGGTGAGATTATGAAGGGACCCTGCTATCTCCACACATCCAATGTCGATAGCATTGTTTTTATACATGAAGGATTTATCATGTTCTTTTTCAAACATTTATCCACTTACAGATACCATTTTTGTTGCTAAGAAATTATCAGGCCTTGACAAAGTTTATTCAGTAAATGTGCCAAACTGCCACATCACCGGATCGACTTAAATTTACAGGCAGTCATTAAACTGAATAGCTTGAAAGATCAAAGAGACAAAGTCAATAAAAATTTGTGGGACCACCTTGAGCTGAAAGTGAAAACACTTTACAAATAAATAAATCATGATTATTTATTTATTATGACTAATAAAATGCTTGAATCCTACACATAGAAGTTTTTAAAGGACACAGTAAACTTGGTTTTCTTGTATACAATTAACTAATTATTGTAAAATTTTAGAAGTGTGAATTGAGTGCTCTTATAAAGGAACAAGATATCTAAATTCTGTATGAAACATTGCTTACTTCTAGTATAAATTATTTATAGGTAAATCCAGAAGCCATGACCTTAGAAACTCTTTTACCAACCTTAGAAGTCACAGTGGCCTGCGTAGATATCATCTTAATAAGTAATCCTCAAGAAACAGAAAAAATTATACAGCAATTGGATATTATTTTTAAATTCATAAAGTCATCTTTTTTAAACTCATGCTCATTTGCATCAATGTATCTCTCATTTTATTTTTTAAAAATCTGATCTAAAAAATGTGTCTTAAAATATGTCAAGTCCAGGGCAGCGCCTGCAGCTTAGTGCGTAGGGCGCTGGCCCCATATACTGAGGGTAGTGGGGTCAAATCCAGCCCTGGCCAAACTGCATCAAAAAATAGCTGGGTGTTGTGGCAGGCCCTGTAGTCCCAGCTGCTCGGGAGGCTGAGGCAAGAGAATCACCTAAGCCTAGGAGCTGGAGGTTGCTATGAGCTGTAACTCCATGGTACTCTACTGAGGGCAATAAAGTAAGACTCCGTCTCTACAAAAAAAAAAAAAACAAACCTACCCTTGGGCGGCGCCTGTAGCTCAAAGGGGTAGGGTGCCAGCCCAATATGCCAGAGGTGGCAGGTTCAAGCCCAGCCCCAGCCAAAAACAATTAAAAAAAAATAAAAAAAATAAAGTCATGTCCAGCCAAGAGTGGTGGCTCACACCTGCAACCCTAGCACTCTGAGAGGCAGAAGCAGGTGTATCGCCTGAGCTCAGGAGGTTGAGATTAGCCTGAGCAACAAGGAGACCCAATCTCTACTAAAAATAAAAAAACCAGCCAGGTGTGGCTGACCCTGTAGGCCCAGCTACTGGGGAAGCTGAGGCAAGAGGATCATTTGAGCCCAAGAGTTTGAGGTTGCTGTGAGCTATGATGCCGTTGCACTCTACCAAGGGTGACAGTAAGACTCTGTCTCAAAAAAAAAGAAATGTCATATCCTAGAGAACTCTCCTTCACCTCTTGGTAGATGGTAGATGAAGCTATTTGAAAGAAAACCCAAACGCCTTTGTCAACATTAAGAACAAAGTGTATAGTTTGGGCTTTTGAAAGACAATTGCAAATTCAGCATTGTTTCAAAGCCAGGAAGTGGCAAAGCAAGAAAGGACACATTAACATTTTTCAAACAGTCAGTGACACTCAAGCAAAGCGCCATGGGTAGGAACAATGAATTCTGAGCTAGAGTTTGGTTTTGATGAGATCTGGTGAGATCAGGAATGGGCACGTCACATGTCTCCACCACTCAGTAGGGGCTAGCTTAGATTTGGTGGTACAGGGGCTCTACTTCTTTGCAACAGAGAATCACTAGAACTATTAACTGAAAAACACTGCTGGGCTCTCAGAGGGCAGGGGATTGTTGAGGAAGAAGTCCTTTGTTCACTGGAGTGGACCAGCAAATGCATCTCAGAGCAGCATAAATGTGAATGTCTGCAACACAATTCCCTTTGGCTCCTCAAAGACCTTCTTCTTCAAAGTAGTACTTTTCAAATGTCCACTTGCAACTGGAAATCTTTGTCTTGCTATTGCTAGTTGTTATTTGTTCTACTGGGATAAAACAATATTTACTTGTGCAAAAGCCACAAAAGATACGAGCATAAAGACAGCCATCTCACTTCCTGAGAGGCTCACATTGCCCCGTAAAATGTAAAAATAGCAGCCTCCCTGCGTCCTTCCCCACATCTGATGCCAGCTGCTGCAACATCTTGCCTTCACTGTGCAAGCTGAGGAAACTAATTTCAATAACAGACAAGTGTTTAGGTGGGCAAACTCCTACCTGTTTTATTTTATTATTTATTTATATGGGTTTGTTTCTCCCTCTGATTTGTTCCCTAGAAGATTTTGATTGCTCAAGGTGGGGGGAGGGGAATAAAACAATAAGACACAAGAAATCAAAAGTGAGGCAGTTTCGGGAGTAAGCACATACTCTCCCTTGCAAAGAGAATAGGAAAGCAGTACGTTGTTTACGTAAAAAGAAAGAAGAAAATAAAGAGGAATCCCAAGGAAAGACAGCATGAAACAATCCTGGAATAAAACTGATACACAAAAGGCATCAGTGAGAATCCCAATGCCTGTTACGAGCAGGCAAATAGTAAAATGCTGCCCCCATCCCCGGCTAGCCATTGGCAAATGATGTAGCAAATAGTATGGAAACAGCACTCAGCTTCATACATCTGAGTCTCCCGAGTCACACCAATAAACACAGAATAATTAATGGTGGCAAGGTTTTCAAAAGAAAGTAAATTCTGTGATGAAAGAACATCACGGGGGATGTGAATTGCACTGGGGATTCAAAGGTGACTCATCAGAGAAGTGACAACTACAAAAAACGGGAAAAATAAGTAAGAATTAATTAGGTGAAGAGTAGAAGAAAACTTGCAGGCTAGGAGGACTAGCATGGGTAAAGATCCTTCCATTGTATGAGTTGAAAGAAAGGGAGTTTGCCAAGAGGTCAGGCAGGCAGAGAGGAAAGAAGTGTGGAGTAGCTAATATTTATTAGTGATTTCTATATACCAGTCACTGTTCTAAGCCTTTCATAAACATTAACTCACTTATAAAAACGCTCTGTGTAGATACGATTATTTTCCCACTTTAATGATGAGTAAACTGAGGCACAGAGAAATTAACCACAGTAGAACCTCCATAGTTGACCACCTCCTGAAGGGGACCTATTTTGCACAGAATGGACATGTACCACATGTATCTATCAGCACAGGAGGCCCAGTTCCTTATGTCAACCACCTCTGTACGTTGACCAGTTTGTTACAGCAGCTTGGGTGGTCAGTGTACAGAGGTTCTCCTGTATTTCCTAAGTCAGACAGCTAGAAAGCAAACAGACCAGAACTTGAATCTCAAACCCTCACCCCTATAAGCATATTGTCTGTGGCAGAGACAGATCATACAGGGCCTTATGGACAAGGATAAAAGTTTTAGACTTTATTCTAAGTTCAACAGAAAACCCTTAAGGAGCTCAGAGCAAGAGAAAGACCCAGTTAGAGGAGAGTGTACAGCCCTGGGGTCACAGTGGGTGCAGAGACAGCAGCAAAGATGCAGCTGTGTGGAGCAAGATTGTTACCCAAGTCACAGCAACCAGAAGATACAGAATTACTCAGATTTACTCAGAAGAAAGTATGACTAGTCTTAATGAACAGGCCCTCAATCTACATTCCCTGGGGGAAATTGTTCAGGAAAAGCTCAAAACTAATGATCTAAATAAACATACTGGAGAAAAAAATCTGGAGAAGAAAAAAATCATATTAAGCATAAAAAGCACTTGCAGTCATAATACTCAGAGAATAAGAGGCAAAAAAGGCAATCAGTTAGTAGGCACTGCAAGATAAATTATACTCACTGGTATTTTGAGATTGTATCCTCACTGAGATAGGATAACCAGCAGTACTGCTACGTAATAAATGGTGAACTATGACACCTACCTCATAGATGCTAATAAAGGAATAAGTTGATATCGGTAAAGAACGTAAAAATCATGTCTAACATATAGAGCAGTCACACATGTGTTAAACAAATAAATACTCTGAGGGTGTTGGCTCTTGCCTGTAATCCCAGCACTTTGGGAGGCCAAGGCAGGAGGATCACCTGAGGCCAGGAGTTCAAGAGCAGACTGGGCAACATAGCAACACTGCATCTCTACAAAAAGTAGAAAAATTACTGGGTAGTGGGCATGGTGCTGCACACCTGTAGTTCCAGTTACTTGGGAGGCTGAACCAGGAGGACTGCTTGAGCCCAGGAGTTTGAATTTGCAGTGAGCTATAATGATGCCACTGCACGCTAGCCCCAGCAACAGAGTGAGTCTCTGTCTTAAGAAAAAGAAGAAAAGTAGCAGTAGCTAAACAATTTATTTTTTCAAATTAATTGGAATGGAATAGAAAATATCATAGTGTACTGAATAGTAAGAGGGTACAGTTAAACCTGGGCTATTGTTACACTGTTTGCCAGTATCCCATATATTGGGGAGGTCAAAAGTTTGAGAAATAGTGTCATACCCCAGAGCAGTGATTTTCAACTGGTGTGCCATGAAAGGATCTCAGCTGTGCTGTGAACATTTTTAAAGATTATTAAATTATTTTCAAAAGAAGTTCAAATCATACTATATATATTCTTTTTTTTCACTCTGGTTGTTTTTTTGTTTTTGTCAACACAATTTAAGTGTGCCCTGGAAGTCAGCTGGGTGCCCGTAGCACAGTGGTTACGGCGCCAGCCACATAAGCTGAAGGTGGTGGGTTTGAACCCAGCCCAGGCCAGCTAAACAACTGCAACAATAACAACAAAACAAAACAAACAAACAAAAGTATAAGTGTGCCCTGGAAGTTTAACTATAGGTTCAAATGTGCCAGGATATAAAAAAGGTTAAGAAACACTGCCACAGGGCCTTAATGAGATTGTGAGTTTAGTTCCCATGTGTGCCTGTTCACATCGCAAAGGGAAATGCCACCAGTTCAGATGGAGACAGCTTATACCAGCTCACAAGAGCCCATCTGACCATCCCTTCCCAATTCCATAATCACTGTTCAGTGATAGCACCCTGGGAGCATGAAATTGGTCATAGTAGGAACATTTACACCGGGGAAACTGGCTAATGCTATTAATCAGGATTCTAGCCCCCACCTTCATCCTTCTCCGGAGAAACAGTTGGTTAAATGCTGACTAGCACACTACTGCTTGTGTGCAAAACTGTACACAAGTTTTCACCAAACGACAATCATGATGACCACAGTGATGATGAATTCAAGACAAATGTGCAACCCATTCTGGAAAGCCCATGGCCTGCATTCCCTGATAGGAAATGGTAGTGGCTACTTTCTTCATAAAAGGCGTTCTATTGGTATCTAGTAAACTCAAAACTCCTGAGATTCAGTTTCGGTTCCCTGCCATGCGTTGCCTAAATCTGACAATAAGTAAATGTGTCATTTCTGGATTTTATGCAATGTGAAATTTTAAGAGACTTCTTCTGTCAAAGGACACAGCTGAAAGGCCAGATGACTTAAAAACCCTTTCCTCTCTACCATTACTCTACACATTCATCTACCCCTGGACAAGTATTGCTAAAAATGGACAACAATGTATTCTCACTTTTAAAATATTCCATTTTTCAAGCCTGAGAAAACTTTCTAAACCTCAGTTTTTCATTTATGATATTCCAGCTCCTCTCCCTAGTGGATATGTATTTAGACTAAAGAATGTGGTTTTATTTATAATATGTATATGTTTTCATACAAATAAAAATTAAATTATTTGTATTATCTATATATGGTATATATTTATAGATATGTTTGACTAGAAATATATATGTGTATATATATATGTGTGCAGTAATGCATGCTGTTTTTTTTTACTTTCTCTTATTCTTGCAGGGGTCCCTGAAATATTTATTTTATAATACATATAAATAAATAATATTGAATACATTTAAATAAAACATAGAAAGTGAGATAAAATGTCAAGAAGCGTGTATAGTTATCTCATTGCCAAACATAAATAATTTTAGACTAGAATTTGAAATGCGTCTACTAATATTTCCTCTATTATTACAAATTTTTAGGAGTTTTAAGAGCTTAGACACAGATTTCAGCTAAGAATCTCAGCGTGAACTTGAGTTGGGTAAATAAAATGGATGCCTACTGGGAATGAACCCGATTCACAGCCTTCAGAGTGTCTATCATGGCTGTAATGACCCATGGTGACCAGTGTAGTGTATTAATGTCATACTGTGTCTGCGAGGCTGGGAGCTCCATGAAGAGGGGTCTCTGCCAGCTTTTGCTCTCCTTTGAACCCCTGGCACCTAGCGGCGTGCCTCATGTGGGAATGGAACAGATCCACCACCAAGACGCTCTGAACAATAGGTGGGAGCAATTTCTTTTCTGGAGTGTTTTAGCATGCAGGAACAATGAACATTTCGGAGGGAAAAAAATCCTGCAGTAAGGCAAGGAAGCTAAAGCATAAAACAGGCTCAGTGGTGATTCCCCAGAGTCCACATGCGGGAGGCCTGTGGAGTGCACTCAGGCTAAACTCTGAGAGGTAGGGTCAATCACTGGTCCCGGTCCTGAAGGAGGACTGATCCCACTGGCAAGCCCTGGAGGCCACCGGGAGTGCCTGGCAGCCCAGCCTGGGGACCTACATTGCTTAACAGTAAGAGAAGATGTAACAGGGCCCTGGGCCCAGCAGACCATACCAGCACAGCATGGCACTTGCATAGCCCAGCAGCACTTGGGCAAAGGGACCACAGCAGCAGCAGTGGCTCAAAGCATTTTGGGGGCCTGCCAGGCAGTGTCACAGGGCTCACCAGGCAGGGGAAGAAAGGGTGAATAGATGTATGATTCTGAGAAGACTGTGCTTGTGAGCTCATAGGGAGCAGCCCTTGGAACCCCCGCTCCCCACATGTGCACACACCCAGAAATAGGAGGGCTTGGGGTCCCAAAACAGCAAGTGGAAAGCCAGCATGAGAAAAACGATGTTCCTATAGACAGGCCGGCACTATTTATACACACACAATACAAACCAAAACGTCCCACCTCCTTGTAGACCAAGAATATCTAAACATTATGCAGGCAATCAGCTCTCTTCAATTCAAGATAAGAAAAATCAATGACCTAGGCTTTTAATTTCACACTGGGGCCATAAGCTTTCCTGGTTCATAATGATATGGAAAACAAGGTTAGGTATTCTAAAGGAATGCAGCCTGAATTCTTTACGTTCCCTTAATCCTATCAGTCTCCCTGAAATGCTTATTTCTAAAACAACTCTCAAATATCATTTTACATACTAAAATTGCTCACAATTTTTTTTTTTTTTTTTTGCCCATTAAGGAAAAAACAATTTAAGGCCAGCTTGTGAAAATCATGGAAAGCTCTCAAAATTGAAGGGAGGCTTAGCTGAACATTTTGATAGCACCTGCCGTTCTGGGTCCCTTGGCAAGGTGCACACTTCAGTATGGTTTTTGGCCCAGTTTGTGTGGTTTAATTCTGACAGCTGCTACCTTATCAGAAGGTATAAATCAGAAATTCTACCCTTCTCTCACTCTGGTCAAGTAAACAGCCACTTGCTTATTGAGAAGGGAAAAAAAAAATTCTAAGACGAACATACTTTTTTGAAACTTTTTCTAAATAGCAAAGGGAGAGTATGAAAGGAAATACCCTCCCTTCTCTGCATAACTTCCGGGCGCGGTGTTCCTCATACTCATCCCTAAACAGATTGCAAAACAACACATTATGGAAACCCAGCTCACACACTGGCCTCATACTGTGTAATAAGCTATTTCTTAAAAAGAACCAAAGAGGAACTCAAAATGCCATTCATTTTATTCAGAGGAAAGCAGCACTCTCTTCTTTATTTTTTTCCTTTTTTAACCTCTGGGACATCTCTTACATTCTGTTTGGTTAACACGTGATGCGTTACATTGCCTGGAAATATGGAAAGCCAGTGCCTTTAAGAATTTGGATTTGGTCTCTCAGCTTTCAGCGTGGTCTGCCAGTGCTTCCTATAATCAGGGGTTCTCAATCAGGTTGGGCATCAGAATTTGCTTGGGGAGATTTGAAAAGATTACAGATGCCGGGTTCTGCACCCTCATCTGTTCATCAGTGGGCAGAGAGCATATGTGTGTATTTTAAAAAGACTCTTCTGGGGACTCTAGTGGAAATCCACGGCTACCAGCTCCTGCATATGTGCTAACAGGTGGCTCCTATTTCAGTAAAAATTACCTTTGGTGTTAGTTTGAAGAAATTATGATTTAAGGCCAGTTGTGGTGGCTCACGCCTGTAATCCCAGCACTCTGGGAGGCTGAGATGGGTGGACCACTTGAGCTCAGAAGTTTGAGATCAGCCTGAGCAAGAGTGAGACCCTGTCTCTAAAAATATCTGGGTACTGTGGCAGGAGCCAGTAGTCCCAGCTATTTGGGAGACTGAGATGAGGATCACTTGAGACCAAGAGTTTGTGGTTGCTGTTAGCTATGATGCCACAGTACTTTATCCAGGGCGACAGAGTGAGACTATGTCTCAAAAAAAAAAAAAAGAAAAGAAATTATGATTTTGTAAGTCATAACAAGAAAAAATAACTGAGAAAGGAACAATTCCTTCCCCCCTTACATTCCTGCTCTGCAAACTCCCACACCTGGATCAATCCTGCTGTTGTTGTTTTTTCAACATTCAATGCCCAGATTTCTGAGTCTCATAAAGGGAAAAAACTCCATGTTTTTTTCTTTGGGTGGAAGAACAAATTCCTGGTCCCGCCTTTGGTTGCCCTGTGCACATTGCTCACCCGTCCAGCTCCCCATCCCTCGCTCACTTTGCTTCCACTCCCCCGTGGTTACCCAGACGTTCCCCTTTCTGTTGGGTTCTCTCTCTTCTCTCCATCTCTACTTTCCTGGCAGAAAATTTGCTTCCTACTTCACGAAGAAATCGGGACATCGTTGGGTATACATTGCACCCGCTTTCTTTCTCCCTATTACCTTCAGAATGGTGAACCCACTGGCGAGCTTTAACAATCAGTAGAGCCTGCGTCCCAATCCCCAAATTTATGATTTAACTACGTGGGTGCAAGGTAGGCATCAAAAATTTTTAAAGCCCCTTAGTTGATTGTAATCTACAGCCAAGAATGAGGACCACTGCTCTTAATTACAGATATAACTCAGAGTCATTCATGAAAGTTTTCTTTGTAAAAATCTACCTATGCCCAAGTTGTAGCTCCAGAAATCCTAACTCAGTTCATCTGGGGTGGCTATGCCTGGCATTAATGCTTGGAAAGTGTACTATTAAGCACTTTTTATATGTTAGAAGTATCAGAAGAAATAGGAAGAAATATAGTAGAGGCAGAGGTCTAAATATTTTGCCCACAGTGAAGGAAATAAACACATTGATTACCATGCCTAACTTACTGGTTACTTATCCATTAACAAGTTTGTACTTTTCTTCATTAAACATTGACATGTAAAATTTGTTGAAGAAATATACAGAAGATGATCTAAGTGCATATAAATTTGGAAAAAAGTTTAAATTGGAGGGAGAATAATTAGGAAATAATTTTCACTGGCAGTGAATAAAGACTTTTTAAGCATAATGTCCAAGACTGAACCATAAAGGAAATATGGATAGCTTGAACTATGTCAAAATTAAAAATTCCCTATGTGAAAAATACCATAGTAAATTTAAAAGGCCAATGATAACACGGTAATGCACACTATATCTACGACAGGCAAAACTTAACACCCTTAATAATTATCGAACTCATGAATCAGGAGTGGAAAAAAAGAATGGACATACCAACGGAAAAACTGATCAAGGACCTAAGTACAGGCATATGACTTTTAATAAAATACAAATAGAAGATAAAACTATGAGAAAATGTTAAACAACTACTACTTCAGAAGGCAAATTACAAAGGCAACTCATTTGCCTATGATGCTATTTTGGCGAAGATAAAATGAAATAAATGATCTGGTGTTACAAGGTTGAGGAGAAACAGGTGTTTTCTTGCACTGCCATTCAGAGGGTAAAATGAAGACACTCTTTAGAGGGAGCAATTTGACTACACATATCAAAACCTTAAGATCTTACATGGATTTTGAGCCAGAAATTCCACGTCTAAGCAAAGGAAATTGTCATCTGTGTGACTGAGGTCCCTGCACCACTGACCCAAGTCTCTAGATATTAAAAGACTACACAGCAGAAATTGGACTAGGGCCACCGTGAGCAGATTTATTTGAAAACCTTCCCCTGCCAACATCATACCTGGCACCTCTCACCAATATGACAGTGGAAACTGTCTCCTTTGCAGAGCGCTGAGGTTTTCCACACAAATAGCCTCTTGACCTCACCTCTAGCAAGCTGGCTCTGCCCACACAGATAGCCACAGTAATGCCAGACCATTCTTGGCCCCCACCCTACCCATTTATACGATCCCTGTATGGGCCCCTCTATAATTCTGTGCACGAGCAGACTGTCCATAATAGTCATTTTCTTCTGGCAGTGTTGTTGCCAAGGCATCTGGGCAGGAGTAGATGTTCCAGGTCTTCTGAGGACACTCTGCACTCACCATCCTGATATCACCCGGCTCTCATCCAGCAGTAGGTTTAACCCTCTCCATCCCTAGGGTGTTTCGCCAGTTCCCTCCTTGAGTGACTTCTGACCCATACACAGCACAGCGTCCCTTTAAACACGGACCACCTGCACCACTCACATTCCTCGTCTCCCTTGCCCAGCACAAAGACACATTGACTTATCTTTCGAGCTGTCCTTTACTTCTCAACCCTTTGTACTTCTGAGCAAGAGTCAGAACAGCAGTGTTTGTAATAATTAAAAACTAGAACAAATTTAGCTGTCCAACAACAGGGGATTAGCTAGATACATCGCAGTTCATTAACATAATAGAATATCATTGGATGAATAAAAAGGGTACAGTAGAAGATATAATAACAAGAATAACATACAGGTGAAACTTACTAAGTGCAGAATATAAATGTCTTAACACAATAACTAAGAAATTGCCATAACAGCTATGTTAAACAGTTTGATGAAAACATTTCAGATTGTATATGAAACCAGCACATTGTACCCCATGATTGCATTAATATACACGGCTATGATTTAATAAAAAAAAAAAAAAAAAAGAATGATATCCACCATGCATTGTTAAGGAAAAAAAACTTACGAAATAGGTTTTCTCAACTGATGAATGTAAAGATGCGATCAGTTATAAATGTCCAGTTTGTAAGCTTATTTAAAGCTGGTTTCCCTTTTTGTTCTCTTCGTTTATCTGTATTTTGTAATCTTTTAAAATGGGTATGTATTCTTTTGGAGAAACAAAACATGAGAATTAAAAAAATTCAAAACAGCATGTCAAAAATAGTTGTCTGTTCTTTGAAGGCATTGGGCCTTGTCTATCCAACAGGATGGGCCTGCACTCCTTATAAAGCTGAAACTGCCCAGAGCAGGAGCAGCCACATGTAAGATCTAAGATGGGGGCTCACTTTGCCTCTAGCTCAGTGATTGTCAACCAGTGTGCTGCAAAAATTTTTAAAGATTAATTAAATTATTTTTGAAAGACGTTCAAAGTACAGTAAGTATATTCCTTTTTTGGATCAACATAATTTAAGTCTGAACAGAAGTTTAACTGTAGGTTCAAGTGTTCCATGAGATTAAAAAAAAAAAAAAAGGTCAAAAAAACACTGCTCTAGGAGGTGCAAAATCATGATTCCTAGGAGCTTGGCCTGCAGAAATGGAGAGTTGTGACCTCAGTTATGAGAGAGGTTCAGTCTGCCCCTCTAAAGGGTGTCCTGGATGAATGACTTTCAAACATCTAGCAGAATAACCTTTTTGTTCCCAAATGAAGTATCATGTAAAACACTAACTCTTAAACAAACAAAAATTGTGTAAATCTGGTTGAAGTAGAAATTAGAGCATCCAGAGAACCCCCAGTTCAGTTTCCCCTCTCCCCAACTCACACACATGCACACATGCAAATTTTTACAATAGCTCTTGGAGTAGCTTTACTGGTGTTTAGAAGGACTACTCAATAAACAAGCAGTAGCTGGTTTTAAGAAGGCAACTTGCTTTCCAGCCACCAATTTGTCGATTCAGGGGGTGAAATCCAAGCAAAGTTATTTTTATTTCCCATACACACCCATTCACAAAAAGCACACCTGTATTCCCAGAAGCCCAATCTTTCTTCTTCATAAAAAGCTTTCTTCACCAAGTCTGTCTGTAGACTCCCACAGTACCCGCCACCCACGTCCTCTATTTAGTCTTTCCTGACCTCCGGCACCTCAGATCAAACCAGGGTTTCCCTCGATGGCCCAGTAATGCTTTAACTATAATGCATCGTATATACCACTTTGTAACATGGTGTCCAGGCTGGGCTACAAATACTATGCAAAGGAGTTGTGAAGGTGGGGCTGAATACTCCCACCCTAACCATGGACGCCCTTGTGTGTCTATTTGAATTCACTGGTGTATATGGGGGTTAAAGAATCTCAGTGGTGGCTGGGAGGGGAATCTAATGATGATCATGATTGGGGTTCACATAGGTACAGTGGATGGAAAGAGAAAGGACAAGACCCCATAGAACAAAGCTGCCAGGCTCAGCCACAGGGTGTAAAGATAGGAGAAAAATTAATGGTTTCCAGGACAGTAGAAAGGCTGCCACCTGAAATCACTGAAGCCTAGCCAATCTATTGGACATATTCAATCTAGAGATAAAAAGAAATAGCTATTCCAGTTATTCTGTTTGGAACCTCTCAAGAAAAAGTGCAACTCAGTGGAAGGAAGCCAATATTCCAACTGGCAGAAGAAAGGTCATCAGTCTGCAGCACCAGCAGCACATCCACCAGGATCCAAGAGGCCAGTGACAGCAGAAGTGTTTGGAACAGAGTCTTGCAAAAATGATGGGCACTAGCATGCTGCAGGGGGTTGTGTGTGAGAATGAGAAACAGAGAGTGAAGCAGAAGCCGTGAGATATTTAATGGTCTGGGCCAACAAACAAGGGGATAGGAAACCAACACTGGGTCCAATTTTAAAACCAGAGCAGAAACAAGATGGGAGGGGAAGAGGCCATGAATAGCCTGTCATCAACAGGTCAAGACTCAACTAACTGAGCTGGAAATGTTAAAGTGCTGTCATTTGTACCCCCACTCTAGAAAGAGTGGGGGACATGTGAGCTATCCTTTGTATGCTTGTCATTTATTCAGGGGATGGGGGTTGACAATCTTAGGTACCACGTACATCGGTCATGCCTCAGAGTTGTAGGAATCAGAAAAATATTCCCATGTGAGCCTCAACGTACATGACACGTAGAAGTTGTTACATGGTCATCACTTGATACTGAAGTATTTCCAACGGTAACTAAAAGTGAGTGGAAAGAATTCCTTGGTCCAATGAAGACTGCTTTAGACATAAGGATATTTCATAGGTGGATTTCTATTTTAAAATTTGGAAAAGCTGCAGCAAGATCAGCTTTGTAGCTTGGGATTTAGATACAAAATTTGGGGTGATGCAAGGGTGTCCATAAATCCAGAAATTATAGATTACCTTGGTTCTGTCTAATATAAAGGCAAAATTGCCACAAGCTAACAGCCATGCATGCATTTCAGACTATGTGGATGGAGCACAGAACATAGTCACGTTCCCCATATTTCCTTCAGGAAACCAAGTTATTCTATACCTTATTCATCATTGACCGTGACCCTATTTCTTTGATTCTGAAGTACCCCATAATGAAGCCATATTTATAGCACACACTTGCTTAGGTACAGTTTTATGTATTAAAAATTATATTAATGTGTTTAGGTATTAATTTATAAAATTAATTTAGGTGTTAATTATCCAGGGAATAAATTAGAGTACCCTATGGAATCAAAATTCACATAATTTATTTTATTAATATAGATGTTTGAAAGAGGGTAGGAGACTGTTTGAATTCAAACTTTGCATAAAAATTAAATGCATGCATTATTAACATTTACAAAGGCATTTTGAGTGAATACTAGTTTTCTTAAAGTGTATGGTAAAACTGCTGGGCCTGGTGGCTCATGTCTATAATACTAACACTTGGGCATGCAGAGGCAGGTGCATTGCTTGAGCTCAGGAATTCAAGACTAGCCTGAGCAAGAGTGAGATCCCATCTCTAAAAAAAAAAAAAAAACAGGTAGCTGGCATTGTGGTGGGGACCTACAGGCCCAGCTTCTCAGGAGGCTGAGGCAGGACATCACATGAGCCCAAGAGTTTGAGGTTGCTGTGAGCTATGATGCCATGGCACTCTACCTAGAGTGACAAAGTAAGACTCTGTCTCAAAAAATAAGTAAATAATAAGTAAATAATGGTAAATCTACACAAACCAGGCATTAACCTTCCTGAATATGGGCAGAGAAGAGCTCGAGAGAGAGGCTGTTCAAGTTAAGAAGCAGCTGTTGTACAAAATGTTCTAGAGTATTCTCCCATTGCCCACTTCTTCTTTGGGTGTCCTTTTATTTCAGTTCTCAGAGTCATCATCATCACTTCAGGATACAGGGGCAATTCTCCTTTAAAAATCCAACCCACCACTAACAAAAATATAACGCCACCCACTTATTCCCCATGACATATATGTGTATTTCTCTTATAAAAGGAACTTGTAACTTGGACAGAAAGTTTACATTACTATGGAAAATAGAATCATCAAAAACAAGCCAATTTGAAGATAGGTGGAGGCACAGGCCTGTAACCAACCCCAGTTACTCCAGGAGGCTGGGGCAGGAGAATGGTTTACGCCCAGAAGTTCAAGACCAGCCTGAGCAATATAGTACAACCCCATCTCAAAAAAAAGTCCAATTTAAAAATAGACTTGTGTCCTTCAGGAATCCATAGATGTAGCAAAAGGTTTGCAGATTCCCAAATCCCCTTGGTTTAAAATGTATATGTTAGCGCTGGCGGGCAGATGTTACTTGGGAGGGCCTATTCCTTAACAGATGGCTTCAGCTGTCACCTGTGCTTTTTTAAACATAACATGTCCATTATCTCCCACTCGAGGACAAAGTACAAAATGCAAAGTGCACTGAGTCTCAGATTTCCTTGTGGCCTCCAACTCAATTTTGCTTTCAATCAGAGCAGAGAAAGTGAATGGGTGGTGAGACATGGCCCATAAATGACCCTCTGACTGGAGGGGTTACCCTTGTCACTCGGAAGTATTAGAGCCTCGGTCAGTCTAGCACACTGGTCCCATCAGGAGCAAACTTACAAGACCTGCCCATTGGAAATGGGCACAACATGACGAAATCTTAGCCATCTAATAACTAGCACGCAAATTAAACACGGAAATTAAATCACATGAAATTAAAGAGTTGAAGGAATTTATGACTGAACAAACAAAATATTCAATTAACAGGATGCTGTTTTTCAAGGCCAAACTATATTTAACTTTAACTGATCACTTTGGAGGAATGTATCATATCTTGGTGTTACTAGTGAGATATTTGACTATTTTATAATCTACAGTTAAAAACACATAATTCTCTAGGACATAATTGCTGTAATCATATTGATACCTGCAGCAAAGGCATCCATACTAAACTCTTCATTAATCCATCTACACATAAAATTTTGAGAAAGTTCCTAGAAAAACATAAATTTCTAACAATTTTCTTAGATAATTGTCTTGCTGAAGTGAAAATGAAGGTTTTTGGTATTAAATATTTGGTAACTTGACTAACTTAATAGTATTATAAAATGTAAGTAAGAAATGACTACCTCACCATCAAGGTAAATATAAAAATAATTATGTTTAAATGTCTTCCTTTGCAATCTTCTATCAGAAAGGTTTGCACTAAGATACTAAATATGTCATCAGAAAACAGAGTGAGAAGGTGAGAGATCTAAAACCTTTTAAAAACATTCATATTTAAAAGAATACTTACTCTTTTGACTCCCTCTAAGAGGATATATCCTGAGTTTTTCAATGATATCAACTACAATCAAGGATGACAGGACCAAAGATACAGGCAGGTCAGGTAACATATCAGGTAAGACATCAGCAGACCCATTGATGTTCTTTTGAATCTGTTTTTAGAAAACCATTTAGAAGCATTAAATTAGTGTGCTTTCTTTGTTCAAAATGCTTCCAAGTAATCCAAAAGCAGCACTACATTAATTGTAAATTAATATTTACTAAAAATAAACAATACTAGAAGCTTGTTCTTCAGCTTCTCAGGTTTAAAACTGTATAAGGTTTTGAGTCAGTTCTAAAGACGTAATGAAGATTCGTATCAATGGAAGAGTTTTCAATTAAAGACAAAGCTTGGCAAATGCATGCAACAATAGAATAGTAGGCTCCCCGTCTTAGTGAAACAGATAATTCCTTCCTACTCTCCTGCTAAGCAGAGCTTCTGAAAGTTCAGCCTTGAAGAGCTCTATGGGGGACCAATATCAACATTTAGGATCTTCTGAGAAGGGAGAGCCCAGGTAAGCCCTTTGAAGCTTTAGGGCACTTTTTCATCTTCTTTTAAAATCCTATGGCAATTATCATATTAATGGTGAAATGTTGAAAGTGTTCCCTGTGAGATAAGGAATAAGAAAAAGATACCCCCATGAGTGCTTCTATTCAATATCGTGTTAATACAAGAGATGTGGGTCAGCATAATCAACAAAAGGAGGAAATCAAAGTACAAACGTTGAAAAACATAAAAACAAAATGTCATTATTTATAGACTATATGATGGTATATGCCGAAAGTCTCCCCAACACAGATACGTTATTCATACATAGTTATGATGAAGAGTTAGAAAGTAAGATTTATTTTAAAAAATGATACCAATGTAATGCAACCTCAATTAATATTTCAAACTTCTGTGGAAAATGACAGGCTGATTCTAAAATTTATATGGAAATACAAAGAGCAAGAAACTCTGGGAAAAAAATGAAAAGAGGCAGAAGGTTTACTCTTTAGGAGATAAAAGAATTATTATAAAGCTACAAGAATTAGGGCAGTGTAGTGTTAGCACAGGAACACAAAACCAGGCAGGGAGACAGAACAGAAAGTTCAACATGGGATTGCAAATATGCACACTTGATTTGTAACAAAGGTATATTGGACAGATTTATTTTTACATAAATAATGCTCAATCCATTGGATATTATCTGAAAAAGAAGTTTGATCCCCCCCCCCTTACTGCACAACATATATAAAAAGCAATTCCAAATGGATTTTGACTTCAAAAGAAAATGAAGAAACAACATAGTATAGCCTCCAAAGTATGATTAGGGGAAAATGCTTAGGCCTCTGAGGTTCAGATTCACAAGATGAAAAAATTTCCTCACTCACAGAAACACTATCAGGAAAAGAAAAGAAATTGATTTTTAAATTAAGAACTTCTTTTCATGAAAAGATACCATTAAAAGTATGAAGGAAAGTCAAGGAGCATGAATGCATACAATCAGCAGAGGACCAGGAACCTGAATATGTAAATAACTCTTCCAAATCAATTTTAAAGAGAAGAGCAAAACCATTTTAAAAATGGGCAAAATGAAAAGATGCTTAATGTCATTAAGTATTGGAGAAATGCAATTTAAAACATCAGTGAGATTCGGAAATGCACCCAGCAGTATAGCTGGAACAAAAAGACGTTCAGTGCAAGTTCTGGTTAGGAAATGGACCAACGGGAATGCGCATACTCTGCTAGTGAGCTCTATACAAGAGCTATAAAACTCAGTATACTCTCCATGGAAAACTGTGTGATCTTACCTGTTAACATTTAAATTTGAATATCATGTGACGCATCCATTCTATTCCTATGCATTTAACCAACTGAAGCATATGCACATGCACACCAAGAGATACACACTTTCAAGGATATTCACTGCAGTAACATTTGTAATTGCCAAAACTGCAAACAACCTAAAATGGCCATCAGGAATAGAACTGATACATTTTTTTTAAAAATTGTGATATCTTCACAAAATGAAATATTTTACAGCAATAAAAATGAACTAGTTATGGTCATACCCCCCAAAATGAATGACTCTCACCACCGTAGTTTTGAATAAAACTTGTGAGTATTTCAAAAACAGGCCAACTAATCTGTCCTATTAGAATTCGAGGTAGAAATTAGTCCTGGAGAAGAGAGAAAGATAGTCATCACAAGAAGCATGGGCTTGGAGGTGGCTGAGTTTAACTTCCGGTCCTGACTAGTGTTTACACAGGGGTTTGCTCTGTGGTGCTCTATTGGAATTGTACGTTTACCTTTTGTGTGCTTCTCTGTTTGTGTTTTAGGCTTCTGTGAAAATTAAATGATTTAAAAAAAGAAAAAAAGGGCCAGGCACGGTAGGTCACATCTGTAATCTTAGCAAACTGGGAGCCAAGGCCAGAGGATTGTTTGAGGGCAGGAGTTTGAGACTATACTAAAAATAAAGAGGAAGCGTGAGACCATATTAAAAATAAAAAATTAGCCAGGCATGATGGTGGGCACCTGTAGTCCCAGCTATTAAGGAGGCTGAAGCAGGACCATCATCTAGTCCAGGAGTTTGAGGTTGCTGTGAGCTACGATAGCTATGATGACTCCACTGCATTCTAACCTGGGTGATGGAATAAGAATCTGTCAAAAAAGAGAGAGCGAGCGAGTGAGAGCACAAGGCTGTGTGAGGTGGTTCACACGGGTAATCTTCTCACACGGGGAGGCCGCGGTGGGTGGATTGCTTGAGCACAGGTGTTTGAGACCAGCCTGAGCAAAAGCAAGACCCCATCTCCACTAAAAATAGAAAAAGTAAGGCAAGAGGATCTCTTGAGCCCAGGAGTTTGAGGTTGCTGTGAACTATGATGATGCCATGGCACTCCACCCAACCTGACAGAGTGCAACTCTGTTTGAAAAGAGAAAGAAGGAGAGAGATAGAAAAGAGAAAGAGAGAGAGAAAGAAAGAAAGAAAATATGTAGCAGGAGATGAAATGTCTTTTTTTTCCCAGACATTGCCTTTTCCCACATGTTTTAAAGGAGATGAAATATCTTAAAAAGAACTAGGAAGGGCCATCAAACCCCAGACACCCTGTCCTTTTATAACCATGATGCTCCTTGAAAGGTTCTAAACTGAATTTTTACAGCTCTTGGGGACCTCCCAAGTGATTTATGAGGTCTTTGTGGTGAAAGGGGGTAGAAATGACAAATGTAGACTGAAACATTTATCTGATGCAAAACACCTCTGCGTGGTCTTCCAATGTCATTTCACACATTCATATATTGTTCAAACAGAGTGTCTAGGACATATTCTAACAAGCATGTAATTTCTAATATCAACCATTACTTGGTACTCACCTCTCTCACAACATTATGATACTTGTTCTAATCTCTTGTTTATTTTTCTCTCCACTGTCGGTAAATAATTACTGAAGACTAGACTCTGCCATACATAATTCCTGAGTGCTCTACTTCCAGTATCTAACAGTATCTTGCCCGTAATATGCACTTAAAGAATATCTATCCAATTAAGAAACAAAATATCACAAAGTAATTTCAGCTGTGTGCTTTGGCGATTCAAAATTTACATCTTTCACTGCACCTTGCAAATTAATAAGATTAGTAGGCATTCTCCTATGACTTTCCTCGATAATAAAGTTCTCATACCCTGAAACTTCTGCCTATAATATTCCTGCCCTAAAAAGGCCCATCCATGTCCTTTCAAAGCCATATTTAATCAAAACATAAACTCAAAGCTCTTTTTGAATAAATAACATGTGGAAATTATTTCTCAAAAGATAGCTTATCGAAGGTCAATGTGAGTCGTTTTGCTCTTGGATTTTGTCATTCATTCAGAGCCAAAGATGATCATGAAGAACATCAGGTTGGTAAGAGAAACGGACTGCAGATGGACTTTCAAATTCCTTACTTTTTTATTATTTCAGAATAACAATTCTGTCTCACAAACAGAAAAGTAATATTTTTAAAAAAGCTTGGCTGCTGAATTTTCCTCCATAATCTCAGAGGTAACAATCAATGACTTTAGTACTTTAAATATATAGACTGCAATCTGGAAGAAGACTGGATTTAAGTAAACCTTAAGACATTTGTTGGGCCCACTGTTCTATCAAATGTCAGTTAACAGGATATTTTATTTGAAAAAAAAAAAAAAACAAACTCAAAATCTTGCAGCAGAAGAAATCAAAGTTCCATACCTCGGTCACTGCTACTGAAAAGGTGAAGCTGGGCAATGTGGTGAGTACGACACACATCATCAGAACAGGCCGCCTAGCAAAGGAGAACAAATAAGGCAAAGCTATAATGTACAAGATCAACAGTTCCCCTTACATTTTGCAAAATTTGCAGTTCCTGTTCCATTCATCTAGAGTTTTTCTAAGAAGCTACAGCTTCCTATTTCCATTTCCCAAATGGTTGCAAATAGCAAAGAGGAACGCTTGCAAACAACAGAGTGCTTTTCTGGAACAAAAGGGCTAACCTGAATGAATAATTAGCAAACCCTAAACCACTACAATCGTCAAAGCTCAAGTCCAATGACATTCCGTATTTCTGTAATTCATTCATTAGAGTTCCAGCCAAGAGGTCAGGCTCTGGGGATCAGCTAAGAAGAACAGCATGACTTTCTCCAGTTATATTTTATACCCTGTGTTGTAAAATTGATTTTTAAAAAAATACATTTAGGGCTGATAAACTATTAGGGGCTTAAAGATCACTTAAATTAAGAACACTTGGATATGTTTTCATTGAACACCACACACACACAAAAAAAATAATTAAACAGAAAAATGATATAATTTTTCAAACTTGTTTTGGGGCCACTTCTTAAACCTCACACGATCAATCAAAGAGTTATTAAGATATTATATGTATATAATATGAGATAACAGGAGATTAAAATGCATGTTTAGCACCGTTAATTTATAGAAAGACGAAAGATGCTCAAAGATTTTTCTATAATGAAATATTTTCCTCTTCTTTCTTTAGTTAATATATTAATTACATTTATATAACACGTCTCTAAATGCATGCAGTGTCAACTGCTTTCAAATTGTTAACAATTTCTCCTTGATCCTGCCTCTCGTCTTTCATCTCATCTTAGTTGTCCCAGGTATAAACGTAAGTTAGAAGGTGAGATTGCCCTCTCTCAGAGCCAGACCCAGTCTTGACCTGGCTGAAACCAGTATGATGGGACTCTCAACTGACAGCTTCACCGCTTTGTGAGAGCACAGATCCAAGTTCCTACAGCACTAGGATCCCTAAGTTAGATTGTCGAAAACATTCACAAAGTCCTCTTCATCTCGATATGAACTCTAAATAATGGCAGCACCCCCAGGGATTATTCCTAGGCCTCTCCTTTATCTATATTATCATCCAGGATTATCCCATCCAGTTCTATAAATACTGTCCACTTGCCCTTGACTCCCAAATATATGCTGGCCTTTTCATTGAGCTCTTCACTTGTACAACTAACTATTGGACATCTACCACTTGGATGTCAAGGAGTCAACTGAGACTTACCATGTCTGAAAGAGAACCCAAGTCCCCCTCCATACCTGTTCCAATTCATCACTCAATCCTGTCTAATCCTTGGGATTTACTGCCCAAGTCCCTTTCAAACCCATTTTCTGATAACCCCACAGTTCATCTACTATTGTGTCTCACCTGCAGTATTTCCTAACTGGTCTCCAGTTGTCATAATTAGCAACATTTTTTTCATTTAAAAAAAATGGAGTCAGGCTCAGCACCCATAGCTCAGTGGTTAAGGTGCCGGCCACATACATCTGGGCTGGCCAGTTTAAACCCAACCCAGGCCTGCTAAACAACAATGACAACTACAACAACAAAGCAGCCAGGCGTTGTGGCAGGTGCCTATAGTCCCAGCTACTTGGGAGGCTGAGGCAAGAGAATCACTTAAGCCCAAGAGTTGAAGGTTTCTGTGAGCTGTGACACTATGGCACTCTACCGAGGGCAACAAAGTGAGACTCTGTCTCAAAAAAAAAAAAAAAAGGGTGGCACCTGTGGCTCAAAGGAGTAGGGTGCCCGCCCCATATACCGGAGATGGTGGGTTCAAACCCAACCCCGGCCAAAAACTGCCAAAAAAAAAAAAAGGAGTCATATTTTAAAAATGTAAAACACAGCTTGTCATTGCCCCACTCAAAAATCTCCAATGCTGGGGAAAGGTGGCAATGGGGGGGGGGTTATCATTTAATGGGTACAGAACTTTAGTTTTGCAAGATGAAAAGAGTTTCATGGATGAATGGTGTTGATGAGTTGCACAATAGCAATGTGAATGGCCTTATTGCCACTGAACCGTACACTTAAAAATGGTTAAGATGCTAAATTTTACATTATGTGCATTTTACTACAGTTCAAAAGTAATCTCCAATGAATGCACGACGTAATTAGAATAAAACAGATACTACCCAAGCCCACACGATGTAGTTTCTCTTCTTTCTCCTACACTACTCATTTAAAATGATCCACCTTTTCCTCCCAGGTCACTTCCGCCAACTGGCCTCTGGCTATTTGGTGATCACAATGAGATGCCCCATGACAGCCTCACACGTGCTGCTCTCTTTGCCAGGGGCTGTCAACCATGTCTGTTCTATGTTAGTTCCTTGCAGTTACCTACTTCTAATCACATTCCATATATATAACATTATAATATCCAGGGTGTGCCCAAAAATACATACACATCTTAAGAAAAGAAAAAAAGTATTAAAATTGTAATAATATATAGTGATAACAAAAGATGAATACAAGTCACGCTGAGAACCTCTTGTAATTATAAAAGTCAAGTGTGACTTGAGTATTATAAATTTAATACTGTTTTTTCCTTTCTTAAAATGCGTATACCTTTTTTGGCACATTTTATGTATGTGTGATTATATATAACTTAGGTATGTAGTTCTCATGACCGCCTGACATTCTGCAGATTATTTCTTTGTAATTGTTTTTACCTCCCTCTTTCCTCATCCCCCAAGGTAAGTTTCTTAGAAGGAGGGATCTTATCTGAATTGTTCACTACTTTTTATCTCCAGCATCTAGAATAATGTTTCTGAATTTTTGTGTGTGTGTAATGAATCTTCTGAGAATTTAATGAATCCTATAGACCCTTCTTGGACTTAAATTTTAAAAGAGTAAATTAGCAGAGAGAGGGAAGGAGCAAGGAGGTGGGGTCTTGGTGTGTGCCACACCTTTTGGGGGCAAGACACGATTGTAAGAGGGTCTTTACCCAATAAATGCAATCAGTGTAACCCCATTTCTTGTACCCTCAATGAATCCCCAACAATAAATTTAAAAAAAAAGAGTAAACTAAAATATATAAACTTGCAAAATAAACCAATCATACTGAAATTAAAAGTCTGCTTTAAAATTTACAAAGTCTGCTTTAAAAATTACATATAGTATGCAGTCTTTTTAAAGAATTAGGCTGGGCATGGTGGCTCATATCTGTAATCCTAGCACTTTGGGAGGCTGAAAGTGGCAGGAGGGTCACTTGAGGGCAGGAGTTTGAGACCAGGCTGACCTGAGCAATATAGTAAGACTCTCATCTCAAAAAAAAAAAAAAAAAAAAAAAGATAAATTAGCTGTTAACAGTGGTGTGCACTTGTAAACCCAGCTACTTGGGAGGCTGAGGCAGAAGGATTTTTTAAGTCCAGGATTTTGAGGTTTCAGTTAGCAAGAATGA
>CAUYRH010022896.1:0-10963 GCA_963574655.1 Perodicticus potto | reverse complement strand
TTGTTGCACAAAATGATCAAATAATCCCTAATTAAACTTCAAAGTTTACTCTCAACCCCAACCAATTACAAATAAATGTTCATTTAGAAAACATTATCTATAAAGTGAAATGAAAGCAGAATTCATTTTGATCCATATTGGAAAACACGCTTGTGTTCACAGCAAACATAGTGTGATTTTTTTTTTCTTTTTGTAAAATGCAATTGATTTTAACTCTGAATACAGGAATACGCAATACTTTGGTTTGATGAAGAATGCCCCAAAACAATTTTGAAAGCAATATTCACAGCAGCCATTTTTCCTAATACAAATTCTCCAAACAGATGATAGTATCAAACAGTCAAAAAAGATAAATAACCTTATATACTGCACTAAATCCTCATGCTTTCTAGCTGAAGAATATGAAATTACTTATAAAGTGCTTTGAGGCAAAAACTATTAAGTTATTTTCCCAGTACATACAAATGAATAGAAAAATTACTCTGACTTTTCATTACCAGACAACATCATGTGAAATACTTGAAGCAAAAAGCAATTACAATTTATAAATAGTGAGTGTTTGGTCTAAAATTTAGAAAAGAAAAAAAAAAGAATCTTCCTACATGTTTTTATTTTTTAAGATATTTGAGCTATTAAGCTATTAAGCTTAAGCTAGTAAGATATTTGAACTAATAATAATTAAGATATTATTTTAAGATAATTGAGCTATTGCCTCTGTGTTTAATAAAAGGAAGAATCTAAACAGGTTCTATCTTAGTTGAGACAACAGGACACCACAAAATCTGTAGGTCTAATTCAAAAAAGGAATTAAGATAATTCTGTGGGTGAGAAAATAAGTATCTTTATTACCACTGACTGATATACCCAAACACGGTAAAGATGGCAAATTTTATTTGTACATTTTAACTTAATAAACATGTTTAAAAATAGAATTTAAAAACAGTCAGCAACAACAACAAAACAAAATTAAAAATGTACAGGTCTCTGGCAGTTACTGTTGCCTTGAGCACAATTTAAGTCTTACATTGTAACATTCTCCTCTCTGATTGCCTGTTCATTAAATATATAATAACTTTCTAAGTCTGGAAAGAGAAGGAACTTTCTCCTTTTCTTGGTGAGGCTGACCTAAATATTGACCAGCAGATGAAGTTCAAAGTCTGAGTGCTCTGTTCTTTTCCCCACAGTATTTAGGATAAAAGAGAAAGCACATTTATACGTGTCTCAGTTTTAATAGCCTATCATGATACTTTCTGCTTGTATTTTATTTTATTGTTACCCTTTGGTCAAAAAAGAGTTCTTTGCATTACAATATAAATCTGAAAAGCTTTGTGATCCCTGTCCACAGTCAAACTTCAAACAGTCATTTTTATCTACATTAGTATTTCAATAATACAACAACAAAAGCAGAAAACAAAACTAAAAAAAAATATTACCCAATACCCCCCCAGCACACAATATGTTAGAAATCAAAGCAACAACTGCAAAGTGTGATATATAGTCTGAAGGTGAAAGAAGGAAGGAAAGAAGCATGGAGGGGAGTGGTGCAGGGTGTGGGGGATGAAGGGACGAGGGGAAGAAAAGAAGAAGAAAAAGAGAAAAGAAAAAAGTAAAAGCAGGCCTGACTAAGTGCCTTCTTATTCAAAATTCAACCTTCCATAATCAGAAGAAAACTAAAAGCAAGCATAAAGCTCAAAAAGGAAACATACCGGCTACGAATTATCCCAATAAAGAGGCTGACCTCAAACTACCACAGATGAAGAGTGACTCACGGCCCCGCGTGACCTCGTACAGAACTTGTCACACAGTAAGGACTTAATAAACATTTTTTGAATGACTGAATGAATGATTTAGAGATGAATTAGACATTAAACAATTCTAAATCCTCACTGGTCTCTATGCCTCCAGATTTTCCCCTTTTCCAACACCGGAGCACTACCATGCCATAGGTTGGTCCACCCCACCACTACCCGCAGTTATCAACATGTGCCCAGACACAGGGAATCGGGGCTACTCGCTGCTCAACTCCACAGAGCACCTTTCAACTAGGTTTCTATTAGCTCTGCTCCAAAGGCTCCTTTTTTTCATAAAGACACTATTGGAATTTTCAGAAGACACCATTGGAATTGTGCTTGATGTGCCCAAAGAACATATGACCCACCACCTTGCACGGATTCCGGGGGAGGGATTTGCATTGATTTCTACAGGAGTGGTGCACCTGGAGCACAGCTTCACAGAGAACGCCAGTGATGTTATTCATGGACTTTACGCTGTTAGGTCAGCCTTTCTTTGGATTCCTTTTCTTCACTATTGTCTTAAGCCAATATGGTCCATTACTTTAACACCTGTTTAAAATCTAACTCCTTTGCCTTTCTAACAGATTCTGTAAGGAATCAATTAATTTAACTACATTATTTGCTAAACAATCCCTTAAAGTCTCTACATGAAGGTCTTAGTCCCGGTTTCATTTCTGGCTCTACTGTTGACTTACTTTACAAATTTTCATTTGGCAAATGCATCTATACTCACCACTTTCATTATCATTTATGTAGTGATAACCCTAAACTATTTTCCCAGCTTCCAGTTTTCCTACATTCCACGCATGCTGATCCAATTTTCTAAACTGGAATTAGCTACCTGGATGTCCAGCACATTTGTCAGTCACAACCTGTCCAAAACAAAACTACTGCACTCTTTGCATCTACCCCAAATCTCTCCTCTTCCTAGGTTCTACAATCCTACCAAAGTTGGAATCATGGATGTCATCGTCCTGTTCTCTTCACTGACCATAACCAATAGGTTGCCAAACTCTATTCCTTCAATTCCTCCAATATTTTTGAAAACTGAACTTTCTGTCGATTGCTATCCTTCATTCTATATCACCTGGATTCCTGCATCCTCGAACCCAGCCTTGTTTGCTTTTAGTCCATCATTCTTACTATTGTCATGATTGTTCATCCCACTGGCTTAAAATCCCCCAATGCCTCCTTAAAGTTTTCAGAATAAAATCTAAGCTACGTTAAAATGGCATATAAAATCTTTCAAATTAATAACACTTCCCACATACTAAATAATGCTAACGTGATCTATTGCAAAGTTTTGAAGGCCAAAACTGCAAAAGTCCTTTAATTGCACATCTCTGGCCAAGATAAAGAGCCTCTGAGTCCCAGCTCTGTCACTGTAAAGGTTACTGTCACTGAAGTTCAGAGGAGACCAAATGCTGCCATCAAGTAACCAGAAGAAAACTATGTTTTTCCATGTTCTCAGGTCCCTTCAAAACACTGTGCCCAAATATGAGTTCAGGGACAGTCTTTCGAGGGTCTTGGTGCTAGAGCTCCAGTCAAAGCATGTTTCCTTAATATGCTATAAGGCCACCTTACTAAAGTGACGTTTCCATTCCATCCATGTGAGCATCTTCAGAAGCTAAGCAAAGGATACTGGTAATGAAGCTTTGCTTAGCTGTCCATTCACTGTGTCCAGCTGCAGTGCCACATGGCCTGGCACGGTAAGGGCCATGGTGATGTTTATCCCGCGTGTACACAGGAGCATTCCAAACACTGCGATGCATGGACATCAATACAAGAAATATATACAAATTACGGGCTATCTGGAGCTCAAGAAATGTAAACAGTAGGAACCCGAGCTATGCCTGTGCATAATGAAGATGTACTATTCCCTGCCTGCATCCAAAACAAGCATGAATTTACTGAGTTTTGTAGTCACATCTTGTTTTTATTATACCTGCCTTAGGCTACAGAATTATTATACGGGGTGCCCCAAAGGTTGCCCATAAATATTCCAGACACAGAGAAAATGGGAAACTGTAGCTAAATGTACATTTACAAAATATTTAATACAATATTTTACAAAGAGGTGGCCAATGCGTAGAGAATATTTTGTAAATATTTTCTAACAGTTTGTAATGAATATTTTGTAAATAAAGGTACATTTATTTAGGTACAATTTCCCATTTTCCCTATGTCTGGTGACTTTAGGGGCAACTTTTGGGGGACTCTATATTATCCATAATACCTAAATAATCTTTATTTTCTAAATAGAAACATCATTCCCTCAGAAGAGGGTACCTGGTTTCATAGAAAAGATAATCAGTCATACCAATCCTTAGCGTTAAACACGTCTACTCTCCAGTACAGCTTGAAAAATAATGGAACAGAGGAACACAGAAAATGTGTATGTCTCCATGGAAAAATTACTGAGCTCATTATTGTTTTCCTTGGGGAAAACAGATCAACTATAATTACATGTGGCACTTTTGAAACAATAAAGTGTTGTTCCAACTAATCATTTCCTCTTCAAATATTTCAGATGGGTTAGCTATATCAACATGTTTTATTTCAGCATGTTGACAGAAAATGATATTTTTCCTTACTTCCAACATTACAATTACATTAAAATTATCCTTCATTGGAAACAAAATATATTCTAACATAAAAACAGAAGTGAAATAAGGCCAAATACAATTTGATGTATATATTCTTACTTTACCAATATGGTTTAAGCAGATTTTTTTTTTAAAAAATAATTTAATACTAGGACTTGTTTTTAGCCAAAATCTTTTTACTCAGGAAAAGCATGTGTCTTGGTATCCCTTAGAAATTTGAAACTATGTTTTGTTTCTCATTTTTTATAATTCTGTACTAGTTACATATCTTAGTGGAGAGGATTCTCAGTTATCAAAAATATTTAGCATTTTTATTCATCAGAACTGAAAACTAGAAATAATTTTAATGCTTGTTACTACTTTGGAAATTTTTTAAAGTTTTAATTTCTGGAATGGTTTAGGCATAGAATGGAAGGAACATCTATTGAGCAGTCACCTGGCATTGGTTCATCTACATAAAGATAGAACCAAAATATATTTAGGTAGGTTTTTTATATAATTATACACTTTGGTGAGATATTTCAAAACACAAATTATCTAATAATGATTCTTTCATTGCTACAGAAATTTTAGTAGTATTTCATTTATAAAAACTTTGGTCTGGCTAATCTTTAGATAAATTATGCATTGATCTTTCCCTTTCTTTCTTCACATTCTCTGTTGAATTTGTGACCCTGTTTTGTACTTCCCTATATTGCATTATAAATCAGAAAATACAGGTCTGCTCCAACTGAAAGTTCCCTTTCAATGGACTCAATTGCCCAGAGCAGCTGTGGCTTCAGAGGTTTCACATGAACCTCTGGTCATGGCCTTTACTCACGTGAGCTTTCTACAAACGTAATTACCAGAAAGTACATGCTACTCAAAACACTAGATAGAAGCCAAAAAATGTGTGGTAAGAAAAAATAAATGCACTGCTTACTTCACATGAAAACACAAAGACACATCTCATACCTTCAGATGAGAGTCATGAAGCTTGATTGTAAGTAGACACACAAACTTGTTTATCACATTCAATAAATCAGTTGTATGGAAATTTAAACTTATTTGATAGGATAGTGTAATGGTGTGCATTCTCTTTCCCAGAAGTCATATGTGGAAGTCCTAATCCATAGTGACTACACAGGAGACAAGGTTTTTCAGAAGGAAGTAGGGGTTAAATGAGGTCATAAGAGCAGAGCACTAATTTGATAGGACTGGCCCCCTTTTTACAAGGAGGAAAAGACACCAGAGTTTGCACCCAAGTTCTCTCTGTCCCTGCCCACTCCGCATGCAGCGGAGAAAAGGCCAAGGGGGGCACCATCTGCAAACTAGAAGAGAGGTCTCTCCAGAAACCATCCCTGCTAGCACCTTCTTGGACCTCCAGCTAGGGGAACTGTGAGAAAATAAATGTGAATTGTTGAAGGTATCCGTTTATAGTCCTTTAATAGCCTGAATAGGCCAATACTCATTCCGCTGGAAAAGTGTGTTAATGCTTTCAATCAGCTAGTGCTATCACAAAAGTGCTGGTTTTTAATCATATCTTCTATACCAATTTCAATACATAAAATTTTCTCTGTACTGCATGTACCTTACTAGTTTTCAAATTTTTTGACCATGATTCAAGATAATATTAGTGAGTATACATGTTTATGTATTTAATATGTGGTTTGTTTATAATATTATACGTGTGTATGTAACAGATCAGTACTTTTCCTAACTGCCTAAATGTTCAAGTCTATTTTATTGAAGAACTACATGCTTGTGTACATGTGTATGTTTTTAAATCCAATCAAAAGCCAGTTTATAGTTCAACATTTGAGTAGTTCTCTTGTTAGCTATCTTATCCAAAACTACCATCTCAAAATCCTTAAAAGTACATATGCAATTAGAATCTCTCTCTCTCTCTCTCTCTCTCTCTCACAACAAACATACACGAGTCTAACTAAGATTGGGGCGTATCTGTTGGGTCCTATTCAAAGCAGGACTTTCCATACAATTTAAATCAGAATATCAAGCAGATTGTCCTGTTGATTTGTTTATAATAAAAAGATTTTTGTTTTATGGTGCAACTCAGACACAGACTAATATATGAGGACTGAATAAGTACATTCCCAATTGGGAAATTTGGTATCCATGAAGAAAAGTGTTGGATAATTTATACCCTTGAAAGTGAGCATAGGTACTTTGGATATGAGTAAAATTTATGATAATTAAAAAAAAAATGAAGAAAACTTGTAGAGAGAAATTATTCTTTCTGATTTTATTTCATGTCCTTGATATGTGTGTTTATGAAAAAAATCTGTGCTTGTAGCAATTGAATATTGACACTGAGGTCCCTTGGCCTACGAACATCAGATAAAAAAGAGAAGGTAAATAAGAAAGACAATGAATACCGCAGGTGCAGTTTTACAAATTTGTTGTTCTCTCTAACATTAACAAAGTTGACTAAGACCCAGAAGCAAAAAAATAGTCTCTATTGCTGAGACTGTCAACTGTGTAACCAACCCACAAATGGATAATAAACTGTGGTATATGTGTACCATGGAACAACACTGAGCTATGAAAAAGATAGGAACTACATTGCTTGTATTTACCTGGATGGAATCGAAGCACATTCTTCTTAGTAAAGGATCACAAGAATGGAAAAGCAGGTATCTGATGTACTCAATACTAATATGAAACCAATAGAAAAACAACTATACACCCATATGAGAGTAAAAACACAAGCATATTCAAATGGAGAGGAGGAGAAAGGTGGGAAAGGGGAAAGTGGGGGAGAGAAGGAGATTGTTGTGCCCTCACTTGAGGTGTACATGCAAGGGTATATAGCACAAACCGAGGTGAAGGGCTCAGCTACAACTTAAACTTTAACTAAGAAATGGCAACAATATAATCGAATCATTTGTACCCGCATAGTAATCTGAAATTTTAAAAAAAACAAGAATTTATAATAAAACACTATTGTGTCACACCCAAACTAATAGTATTTCTGGACATATAAATATACAATCATAATTTCATCTCCAAATAAAATTTCAAAATCAATATGTAAATTTCAAATTTTCCAAAATTTCATGGGTCAAACTTCTAATGTTCATTTTAAATGAATAGTTGTGCAAAATAGGTGAGCAGACATTTTTTAACAGCTAAAATCCATACACAGGGAAGACAGCCATACTTCACCCAACTTTGGATATGTACCCCCATGTCTTATGGGGGAACATATAGAGAGAGATAAAAATGTATAATTGAATACGGTAAAAAAGTTAAAAATTATAGAAAACATTCACTATTTCGTGAGACTACAACTTGATACAGATATTTTCTATTATATTTTTCTTTATGGAAAAACATTCATTTGTGTTCTTGGGAGGGTTAGAAAGAAAACAAAAGATGAATAATCAATAAAATATTTTCAGTTACATCTTTTTTCATTACAAAATATCCTCAGTAGCACCTGGCACATAAAAAGCATTTAGTAAATATTTCTAAGTACATAACTCATATGTTTTCCTATTGCCTTTTACAGCAAATTTATGCCAAACATAAATATTAAAAATTTAAATGATGCTTTAATATTTAATAAACATAAAAAATTAAAAGTAACCTTTATCGAATTAACTAAATAGAAGTGTTTTTGAACCCCTGTTAATTCTTACCTCTTCCTTTGTCTTTTTAGATATTACTCGGAGCCAATCTCCAATCATGCTCAGGACAGCAGCGAAGTAAGCAAGCCCGACGAGGATCCAAAACCACACGACAGGCTTATAGAAGTCCAGATACTCAATGTCTGAGCCACCTGGGAGAGAAAAGCAAAGCAGAACAAAATAACTACGCAATCCTAGGAGTAAACAGTCTAAATATTTGCTACAATTATTTATTAACCGAATTCTGCCTTGCACAGTACAAAGCTCATACTCTAGCAATTGACCTATGTTAGTTTCTTCATATTGAGTTTCTCATTGATATTTTGTAATACTTATACCTGTTTTTCAAGAAAAAATGTTAAGTTCTTAATAAAACTTCTCACTACATTTCCAAGTCACAACAATTTTTCCCTGCTTCATGTTTTGTTTTAATTTATTATAATCTGTCTCAGTCTAGCACTTCACTATTCCATATATACTAAGTTCTCTTCTCACCTCTATTTTAACAAGGAAAAGGTAGCAATCACATCTTTTTGGTATGCGTATATCTTATTGTCAAAAAATACATGATAAACAACTGCCTTGAAGTCAAAAGAAACAGAAAGTGGTCATCCCTAATGATGGCTCTTACTGTAAAGTCATCAGTGCAATGGACTGATAAGAAATGTCAGAGACATGCCTTGGTGGGTCTAATGTGAACAAATTACTAATTTGCAGGTGATTCTGCCATTCATTATCCTCTTGACTTTTCACAGAATTCCCCTGCTTGTCATAAATTTAAATCCCTCGTTAGCAAGAAACAAATTGTCAAAGGAGTTCTTTTCGTTTGCCTAACTTTGAGTACTTTTCTATCTTCTAGGGACAATAAGGGCACCTATGAGAATCTGGACACATTTCAACACATATTTTTTATTCAACATATAGTAATGGGGTCTTTTTTTTTTTTTCATTGAACTATTTAACATAGCCTTCATGGCCTTTTAATCACTATATGAAGACATTTATATTCTACTTTTAGTAATTTTCACTTGTACCCTTGTAAGATGCACCGTAAGTGTGATCCCACCAATCACCCTCCCTCCACACATCCTCCCCCCTCCCCTCCCCTCCCTTCCCCCTTTGAAATAATCCTTCTAAATTGTGTAGCATAGTAAATAAAATGTTCGGTAGCTCTAAATACAAATACATGTACATAAACCAAAAAACAAGACCCTAATCTTCAAACTTCTTAAAATAAAAAAAAAAAATTTGTTACAGGGTTAGATTTTCCATGCATATGCCAGCTGCACCCTTACAATTAAACAGAATTTTCCCTTTTTACCAGAATGTGAACATACATGATCTTTGTAATTTTATTGCATGCTTTACATGGAACTTTCTAGAAAACTTTTTAGTAGATTAGCATCATATCAGTAGTCTAGTTTTTATGTAGTCACTATGTGGTTATAGATTACACCGTCTGATGGACTTTATAATCTATTATCATTCACACTTAAATAGGCTTAATGTTTGGCTCTTCAGAATACCATTCTTTATGGAAGAAAATTCAAATGCTGAGAGAGAATCTAAATTGGCATGGTATGGTCTTCAGGGGAACCAGTTTAGACATAGTATCTGGTGTTTCTTAGGTGCTTGACAGAATAAAGGAAACCCTATCCTGTTACATCATGGTTTGTTCAAGAAAATATAAGAGAAAGCGAATTGAGGACACAGAGCAAGAACAAGCCTAAACTGGCAAAAAGGGGAGGTGAGGTAATTTAAGAGTCCTTTTCTTCTTTAACTGTAACAATTTCAAAATGCGTCAAAGCAAACACCACACACACACACACACACACACAATTCCTTTCATATTATTTGATTGGAACCAATCTGTATGATCTTTTTAGGACCAAATAATTATAGTAAAAAATATTTATGATGCCAAATGATTCTGTTATTTGAAATTAGTCTTGATTCTCTTTAATTTTAGTGATAAGTTAAATATTAGATTTTTAACTGAAAGTATCTTTTTTCCAACCCATCTAGCATTTTTACATGCAAGGGGTTATAACTTGCCTATAAACAATCTTATGTGACTTCTGTAAGACTGAATATAAGGCAAGTTCCAGCATATGCGTGTCTTAGTAACGCCTCTATTCAGAAAACTAAGTCTTCATTAGGCTACTTCTAACATTACAATTTAGTGTTATTAAATTGAATAGAATTAGAATTTAATGTTTACTAAGTCAAGTGTAATTACAATTTATTCTAAGTGGGTTTTTTGCTTGACTTACTATGGAATGAAGAGTAGCTATTGGGATGCAAAAGGAAGATCAGAGACGCTTTTCTTGATGGGAACTATGAAGGCATGTGGAAGCAACTTCAGATGCTCAGGAATCACACCATGTGTTCTGGATAATTAACTGAGGAGCGGAGAAAATCTGTGATGTTGCAATTCAGAGTGATGGATGTGGCAGCCCTGCTTGCAAAGAGTGGTCAGTTGGGAATGATCAATACTGTAATGCCACACAGTGACTTTGTGATTCTGTTTATAGGTATTGGGCCCAGAGCAGAAATAATCAACAAGAAGTTAGCTTAATTGCACCTGGCTCCCTTGGAAAGGTTTTGATGAGGGTTACATGGGATTCATTTAAGTTGACTTTCAGGGCTCTCTTTGTTCCAGAGTGGATGGTTTTTCTATTAAGGCCAATCTTGAAACCCTTGTGAATAAAACACATCACAGGAAACAAATACACATTTTTGTTTTGTATTTATTATTTTTGGATTATGTTTCTCAGCATGCAAAAGTAAATCTTTTTTTTTTTTTTTTTTTTAGAAAAAAAATTCAAAATTTTTTGCCCACAGTATAGTGCCGTGGCAACAAAGCAAATTGAAACCAAAAGCTATTGGGATTATGTTATTATTTTTCCAAAGCAAACCCAAAAACTGGCAAAAA